>CAEFZX010026560.1:0-13775 GCA_903066825.1 Alfaro cultratus | reverse complement strand
GTCTCAGATGTTTCAATTCCATGCATAACAGAACCTGTGTGCCTTAAAAAGAAGGTAATATTCCCTGGGTGAAATTCCCAGGGTGGCGTTGTTGAGCAACTTGTTTGGATCCAGAAATTTAGATTGCACAATATTTCTGAGTTACACCGAGTCTCGCCACATACGTAATGACACTTGTTCTCTGAGATGCCACTATAAGTGTCATATAGACAGGGGATGCAAATATTAGCAGGCTCAGAAATTAAAATACATCCCCCTACATTAATAGACTGGACAATTAAGATTGATATAAAATATCAATTTGCCTCTGCTTTTTAATGCTTTAAGCTGTTATGGCGTTAAAAGAATACTCGGGGAATTTCAAACCAGCTGCGGAAACATTTTCATCAGACAGTGACTGAAAAAATGTTCGACTCATATGTGTCAATAAAGGTGTAAAAACCGTATTTATTTCAATTAATCTGAGAAATAAAACCCACCATTCTAGGGCTTACATGGTTAAGAAACGTGATGTTACGAATATCTTTAAAAGTTTCCTCTTCGGTCATATTTCAGTCCGTTTTCTTATCAGTATGCGAGAGTTTAGAGCGATGCGCGCTCCCGCGACAGGGGACGCAATTCTCGGCAGGGAGGCGTTTCTCGGCATAACACCGGCTCGTGGTGTTGGTGGACTTTCCAGGTGCTGTTACTTTTTTCTGGTTTGGTGCACGATTTTCTTTTAGTTTTGCTGTTTCGTTTGCTGTGTTTCTTGTTTAGGTCACTACCCTGATTTGCACTGCCATCTCTGAGTTGAGCCATATTGTTATTTTAATATGTGAGTGGTTTTAAATTAGTATATTTTCTTGAGTAGAATAATGACAATTGTGTAATAAAATTATTGAATTGTGTGAAATTGTCTCCAGCCTCATCTATAGCGGGCCTGTGTGCCTTTAGGGTAACTTTTTAAATAGAATTATTGAACTCTTATCCTTATTAGGTTAGTGATCTTAAATTCAAGTTTTCCATTTGAATCACACGGGTACCGCCACACATATTGTGTGCTGAGAATGTGCGAGCAGTACGCGATTGCGCAAGCGCGCAGCAGCTTAGAGGTAACATTGGTTGTCACACTCTCACGATCTCTGAAAACAATGCTCAAACAAAAACAATTTTCCACATGTAAACAAATTAATTTGTGAAGTTTTCCGTTATCGAATTTGTCGAGAAAACTGGTAAAAAGGCGTTTGAGATCTTTCCAGAGCCATGCAGAGGAAGGTCTGAGAATTTGCAGCAATCTTGAATGATTTAAGAATAATTATGTAATAGGGTAATCTTTAAATGTAACAAGGTAATCTCTAATGCTATGATTGTGATTTATTCTGTAACATATTAAAGGTGATGTTAATAAAATGAAACAATGTAATTGTAACCAGAAATGAAAGTGATTAGTGTGTAAATGAAACACATTAGAAAGGATTATGATTGATGATTTATTGGTGATTACAGTATGTGTAGGAATAAAAGGTTAAGCTAGACTGGGTCTGAAGCTGAGAGACAAGCCTGGACATGTCTACCGAGTGAGAAGCAAGCAACGCCCGAGAAACAGGAAACAGATGGCCAGCTGAAAAGGGGAAGTTCATGAATGGTGTCTGATGTTGGGAGAGAGCGGGACTTTCCGAAAGAGGAGAGTTGGATTGCAGAAAGACCGAAACTTTCCAAATCAACTGTATGTCTCAAGTCACGTACACTGCTCTCTCTCTCTCCCCATACACATCAATGTTAGAGAAACACATAAAAAGGCCTGTTTGAGGCACATCGGCGATTCTGTTCGCCCCGGTGTGAGGACTACACAACTACGCAGAAGGAAGGACATCAGCGCTCCGGGAGCCGAGAGGAACGGAACTCTTCACACCACAAGAACGGGGCTGGATCCGCTGCCCGCAGCCTCGGCTTCCTGATTGAAAGTGCTAATCGGAACTCTACCCAAGGATTAAAGAGTGGCCACGGACTTGGTGAATGGAACGAAGATCACATTTGTGATGAAGATCTGAGTTTGGAAGATAACAGTTGGATCTACTTCGTTTCTATTCTAAAGAGGATTTTCCCAGAGAGGACAAGACTCTGACCAAGGACATCTGAGTTTTTTCTGTTGCCAAAGTCCTGATTACCATCTGGGTATGAGCAATCTGCGTCTCCAAAAAGCCTCTCTTAGTAACTAATGACACAGTTTAGGAGAATAAGTAGGAAGGATCTAGTTAACTTTTAGTAGAGTTGATTGTATTGTTCTAAGTATTGAATTATAACCTTGAAATCTCAAAATGCTTGTCATTTACCCCTGCTAAACGCTTGCTTAATAAAGTTACATCCAAAATTCTAATAAGGGTTGTGTTTATTGGAAATTAACTCACTCATTCATGATATTATAGTTTCTCCTAATTATAGTAAAACCCATGTACATGATTCTATAAGTGTGGTGGCTTCAGACTTTCCTTTGGTGAGTAAAATAATGACCCTGGGGTCCGATCGGGACCACTAAACTTTATCTAGCCGGTAACAAGTGCTCGTTGTCCATTAGGGAGGATGACTACCGTTAACTTGAGTGGTTAGAGAGGCTAAGCGATTGTGAGGGCTACTGAATCGATTGTCTCCTAACTGAAGAGGGTCGTAACTCAAGGAGCGAAGGTAGTTAGAAGCTAGACGAAATCCTTCCGACACCGGTTTAAACAGATTATCTGGCTAAGATCTGCTGTTGGGTAATACTCGAGGTCTTAGAGATTTTCCAGACCCGTTAGACGGAGAACCGGTCAGTAGTCAGCCCAAAGGAGTTGTGAGGGTTGGAGGCGGGGCTGGCTATTGCATGACAATTCTCAAATTATTCCATCTACATCACAAGCCTGAACACTGAGCATTATTCTTTACTTGCAGCCTCTTTAAACGCTGTCAGCGTAGGTTCATAGATGTCGTAGTAGACTTGTGCAGGTTGGGTGTTGTCCCGGACAAACAGCAGGTCACTGACGGTTGGATGGTCTGAACCCTGCCACAGAGTCAAGCTGAACCTAGAAAAACATGTGCAGATTCAACTTGTTATCAGAATGACCAACTTTAAGATCTGCTGAATTTATTTGCTGCTTCAAGCTTCAGGTCTGTCCACACGTCTGTGTGACTGATATGTTGTGATCCTTGTAAGGTTGATGCTGTTTGGTACCTTGGTGACTGGTTGAGGAGCCAGCTGATGTGCTGCCATCCTCTGTGGACCAGCAGAGCATGGACTGGGAATGTCACCTACAGAGATTCAATGTTCAACTATATGACCAGAAAGTTGCTGCTACACTGCTGTGCAGTCCATTAAGCAGCAGCCTTCAGTAATTGCTAAAAAATAAAACTGTGCTATATATTTTTAATGAAATTTGAAAAACAAATGTTTATTTAAATACATTAGAATATAATAAACAGTGAATGTCATTTCTTCTTTTACTCTTTGATGGGGCAGACCAGATTAACACAACCAAAGGTGGCTGCCATTGTTATATTAACCTAACGTCCGTCCGTCCATTTACTAACAGCCATGTCCCTAGTTGTGTAGGGGTGCTGGTGCTTATATCCAGCTATTGACCTAACCTGTTCTACACAATAAACACTATGCTGCATAAGATAAAGCCAGATTTCATTCTTTCTGCCTTTGAAGGAATTATGAATAGTTTAAAGCAGCAAATTAAACTAACATGCATCCGCAGTTTCAGCTGTGCTGACCTATGACAGAGAACTCTACACCCAGTTTTACCCACAGATGTTTCTTTCCTCTCACCTTCTGAGGGACATCTTTGATCAGATGATACATGTGTTCCACCATGTCTCTGGAATAAGTTTCAATAGCAATTTGAGGAATATAGAGAACCTGTCAGAAACACAGTGATGTTAACTGTAAATGAGGACATAATCATTTCTTATAAAAATGATCTATTACACAGACCAAGGCTGAACCTCAAGATAACGAGGAACATGTTTATTCATTAAAAACCCTGACAACAGTTTTGCATCAGCTTTCCTTTTCAATTAGTAACATTTTATGGAAATACAGTCTACTAAAAACACAACACAAATATCCCAGAACAATGTCCTTTAGTGAAGATGAATCTAAAGCAGAGACATCTGTCCTTAAATATTGATAAGTTTGCCAAAACCTAAAAAACCATATCAGCACCTCATACTACCTGTTAAGCATGGTGGAGAGGCTGATGACTTGGGCTTGTGTCAACACAGAGTCTGGCTCTCATCTATTTATTGATTCAACATTGAACTCTGGAAACTGATAAAATCATAGCTAACAGTAAAATAATTCCACTGAATCATCAACAGCACAATATCCACATGCCACTGAGGTCTCTCATGGCAGATTGGGTCTTGTTACATTTTTTGGTCTTGGCAATATAGCTTAGAAGATTCAATTTACATAAATGTTTAAGATGCTTATTTTCTGCCATTAGTTCATCATGGGCTCAGTTTGAGAGAACACAGACAGCCTGTATTCTGTGACCTTTGCATGACCCAGAAGACAGGAGGTCCTTGACAAGAGTCTTCACTTCTGCATCTCAACAAGCAAAATGTAGACTATCAAGTTTGTGTTAGGTTTGGAGTTTGAGTCTGCTGCTCTACAAGTTATTGAATCATAAGTCTGTGGTGAGAGTGGGTTTTTCTGCCACCACCAACAAAAGTAGATCCACACACAAACTGGATACATTTATGAACAGTGATTACCTGTCTTCATTTAAAGAAAAATATCCTAGGGACCAGGTAGGAACCAAGACATTGACCGCAGAACAGTAGAAGTCATTGCAACACTCACTCCACTCACTGGAGTTATAATGGCTAAAAACATGAAACAAGAACACCAAACTGATGTGTGGTGTTCTTATTAGGTCATGAACATACACACCATCCATCCAGGAGACAAAGTCACATCTGGAAATGTCTTCTGAATCAACTGAAGAAATCTGGGAAAGTGATGAAAAACAGCAATTCACTAACAGCTTTGCTTCATAACTGATCCTGCTCAGCTAGCAAAAATGTTTAGTGATTCTTTCCTCTCTTCAGTTAAAGACTTGGCATCAAAGTTCCTACCAGCTGCAATGGATAGGCACAGTACCAAACCAACCAAACAGTGTTCTGATTTGTTTGAGATGAAGGAAATTCATTACTCTGATTTCAAAAAGCTATCAACAGCTTAAGCAATTCTTATGCAAAGGATATGTATAATTTAGACGCTATGTTTTTTTTTTAAATACAGAAATTTTAGTAGAAACTTTAACTCACATAGTTAATATTTCCATCAGAACAGGGCAATTTCCCAATGCATGGAAAAAAGCTCTGGTGAAACCGATTTTTAAATCAGGAAGTCCCCATGAAATCAGCAACTACAGGCCAATAAGTCTCGTTCCGGTCATATCAAAAGTGCTGGAGAAAATTATTCTAGAACAACTGTTACTGTATTTAGAAAGTAACAATCTTCTGCATCCTCTTCAGTTTGGCTTCAGACATAATCATTCCACAGAGACTACTATAAGTCTGCTGCTTGAAAAGGTTAAACAATCACTTCATAGGGGACAAATCACTGGTGCAGCTTTCCTTGACTTGAAAAAGGCTTTTGATACGGTGAATCACAATTTACTGATCTCAAGGGTTTCATCTTTTAATTTCTCTGAACGATCATTGTCTTGGTTTCAATCATATTTGAAAGATTGTGAACAATGTGTTGTCATTAATAATAGTAAATCTGTCTGGTAGTGCATGGCAGTCAGTGAAAAACTTCAGAACAGCCTGCAGAGATTATCATCATGGCTAAAGGATTCCTGTTTAACTCTTAATACAAAGAAAACAAAGTGTATTTGCTTTTCAATCAAGAAAACATCATTATAGTCATTGAATATCCAGATCAAAGGATCCTATTGAGCAAGTATCACAAGAGAAATATTTAAGAATAATTCTGGATGCTCAGTTAAATTTTAGGAGCCATGTTGATAAAATCAGCAAAACTGTTAGATCAGATATAAACTGTTATAAAATTATTAGAAATTGTTTAACACTTCACTGTACAGAGATGTTTATGAACTCAATGATCCTCTCACATTTCTCCTATGGAGCTGCTGTCTGGTCTCAGACCAGCCAAACTCAAACCATTAGCAAGTCTCTATAATCGGGCTTTAACGGTTTTATATCAAAAGCCAATCAGATTCCATTATTGTCACATTTTGACTAAATTTGGCATTTTGGACTTTTCTAATTTTATAAAGTATAATCTTTGAAAATTGATTTTTAAGTGTTCCTACGCCATTAAGTGATTACATTCAGAGACTGCAGGGCAACAGCAGATCTAGTAGAGCGGCTTCAGATGGAAATTGTAAAGTCTCATTTCGAAGAACCACTTTTGCTCAAAGTTCTCTGTCCGTGAGACGATCTGGAGTCTGGAACTCACTTCCTGTTGATTTAAAGTCCATAACCAGTTTTACTACGTTCAAAAAACAAACACAACTCTGGTTATGTCAAAAACAGAACTGTATCCATTTTTGATGTTTTATGTTTCACTGTGTTTGTAGATGTTGTCAACATTATGTTGTGCTATTTTAAATGATTATCACTTCAATTTTTTAGAGGTACTTTTTAAAAGCCCATCTAGGGACAAGTGCTGAGAATTAGCTGTTGCTATTGCACTACGATGCAAACATAGGACTGCTGTTTTGTTCAGTTTGTCTATGTCGATATGTGTCTGTCCCTATCAAATAAACTTAAACTTAAAATAAATAATAAATAAAATAATTTCACTTTTAAGCTGTAAGAATTCTGACCTGGTTCCATTGACTGGAGACACAAAGTTTGGTACATTGGGACCTGAAAGGATGTCTGCATTGAGCCACACAGGCCTGTTTATTCCTCTGCTGCTGTTCTTTTGCTTGAGCAGGTCCAGAGAGAAACCCACAGAGTCCAGAGCCTTGAAGTCAAGCTTTATGCCTGAAAGTTGATACAAACTGATAAAACTTCAATCATATCTGCCACACAAATACTGTTTCTTTGGTTGTAATCTGCACCTTTTCTAGAGTCCAACACAGCATCCAACCACTGGTCCAGGGTGTTGTCACTATAAACATCAGGAGGGTGAGCCATGATCGGTACTGGTTTCTGATCAGGCGTTCCATAACCCTCCAGAGTAACGTCTGCCTCTAGGATCATAGCATCAGCTTGAAGGAGGGGAAAAAAACAGCTGTGTTTTGTAATAATCATACTTTGTGATGAGTATGTTGATACAATTGTTCAGAATGTAAACCAAGGATAAAATACTAATATGACTGCATCTATGTGCTCTTACATGCAAGAGCCATGTTCATTTGCTCCTTGCTGTTGGCTCGGTGGAACCAGGTTGCCAAGAGACCATCTTGTTCACTGATTTCACCTGACTGAACCAGGAAGTCTAGCATGTCTCCACCAGTAGGAAACAGCGGAACAGGAGCTGGGTAAAACAAAGAGTCAAATACAAGCCATGATATCTGTCAAATGAGTCTACCAAATGACAGATTTGATTTCAGTGACTTAAAATGAATGATTAAAAAGCCAAATGACCGCACCAATCATCTTAGCGGATCAGACTAATAAATAGTGATGGTTGTAGTGCAACAAAAACTTCTACAGGTGTGAATAAATACTTATGATAAACACTAGTGTATTTTGTGGCCATGCCTCTTCTATAGAAGTCAGTTCTCAAACAGTTCTCAAAGGCCAGAGTTCTGTAACTTAGATTGAAATGCCATCGTAGGCTTGAATAGCTACGCTAATAGGCCAACTCCTTTTATCATAATAGGTTTTCCACTGTCCCATCAGATTTTCTTTTTTAAAGCAAACATTCAATTTATTGGTGCACCAGAAACACCCAAATATATAGGTTCTGGTCTGAAACCATGTGCCTGGAAAACACATAATACTGCCTGAAAACTGAAAGGTTTTCTTTTTTGGTCATCTTCCATGACCAACTGATGACAGATGGTGTGATCTGCCACTGATATACCTCAACCTTGGAGTTCACCTTCAATTTCTGTGTAGGTTGTTCTGGACTCTGGTTACCAGTCATATAATCCTTCTCTTCTATTTGTCATCAGTGCAGCCGTGGCCAGGAAGGTTGATTGCAGTCCTGTGGACCTTAAATTTCTGAATAATCAGTGCAGCTGTAGTCACAGGGGCACCAAGCTGCTTGGAGATTATCTTATAGACTTTACCTTTAGACATGCTGCTCTATCATTCTCATTTTAATCTCCTGGGACAACGCTCTCCTTCACTTCCTGTGCTCCATGTTCAGTGTATTATGCCCCATGTCACCAAACAGCACACTGACTTCTTGGCTTGAAGTTATTTCAATAACCATTGTTGCATTATTAGTCATTATCAGAAGGCTACCTACTTGTTTGTCCATGTTTGTAAATGATATGAAAATACAGGGCTTCCTATCTAATCATAAAGGAACAAAACTAAGTGATTCTGTATAGGTTCAAGAAAAACCTGAGCAATAATTGGTTTTACCTCCAGTCTTATCACTTTACAACAGTAGATAAGTACTGACAGTATTACATTAACTCGATAACTAATCAAGTAGCAGGTGATGGAACTGTTAGAACCATCTATTCTAGAAGTGGTTGTGCTTTACCTTTAACTTGATCTTATTTTCTGCTCTAGGTGTTCTAAGGTGTTCCCCTTGGAACACCTTATGTGGATTCCTACTTGCAGGCATTTTATCAAGAAAACTCATTAAATTTAGAGATAACCATAACTGCACTGAATTCATATAGTTTGTGTGTGAAATTTAGTGTCCTCTCAGGACATACATAGCTGGATTTTAATTTATAAGAACAAAAAATGAACCACAATAACAGAGTTTGTACCTTTGGTTCCTGGTCTGGTGAGAATAACAGCAGGGACAATAATGATGACCAGGATAAAAAGTCCAACAGCAGTTGATAACATTATTAACAGTTTCTTGGTTAGACAGCCCAGATAAAAGTCTTGTTCTTGCTTTTGGCCTCCATCCTTATGATCAGGCCTCATCCTGGAGGGAAACAAAATGTGAAATACCTGAATGGTCTGCTTTTAATCCATGCTTAAAAGGAAACTCTCAAGTCTCCTGCAGCTGTACCTTCTTAAATAACATATGTAACATAAAATAACATTAGCACATTATGTCTAACACCAACCTGCTTTGACTGCTAGTCTTCTTTGTTCTGGCTCCTCTCTAGTCTCCTACTTTGTTTTCTTGCAGCTTTTAGCTAACTTGATGAATAAGAGTCTGATATGCAGTGTTTGAGAGAGCTTAGGAAAAGGCCTCCTATTTATATGCATCTTATCCAAATAGCAGAGTCCACAATCATTAAGCAGATAAGATCCATGGGCAATTTCTGCTCTCACATCTAGACAGAAAGCAGCTGCATGTGTGTTCCTTCACCTCACAGCCTGTTGGCAAATATATATTAATTTATGAACCTCATGTTTATGGATATATCTAGGTGTCTAAAACTTATGAGACATCATATTAGAAGTTTAATTTAAATTAAAATGATACCTGTAGAATGAATGATTTTTCAAAGAAACGGCTGAATTTGCGTATTGACTCACTCCAAGAGGTCAATGAAAATCTGATGGGCAAACAACATACTTTGAACATTTTCACTTTTCACACCTCGTAACTAAAAACCTTTGTGAAATTTATGGAGAATTTATGTATTAGACTAGTATAAAATAATGCATTATGAATTGGAAGGAAAATACCTTTTTGCAAACATGTGTTCAGTTCGCCACGCATACCATCTTTTGCTATAATCATGGATGCAAGTCTTTTGAGGTCTCCATGTCACAGACTTGCTTATGGCCAGTTGCAGAGAGGAAGTCACCTCAAAAAAAACACAAAAAACTATTGTAAATAATTTACGGATTTATCTTTTAAATCTGTCAGTCAAGTTGGCAGTGCATGGGTGAAGAAAATGCGTAAGAACCAGCAGAAAATAAAGCAAAAACAAACCATGATCTGGAGTTGATGTCGCTGGGAGAGAGAGACTGATCGGAGCAGTCTTAAAACTCCAAGAAGGTGTTCTGTACCTGTCTGAATGACTACCAGTAACTCCACATAGGGACGTCCAGCAGAGGGCAGTAGGACGTAACACCTCCCTTAACCCGAAGTGACAAGCAGTAGCGATTCTAGCCCAGTTTTTTAAAACTGTTCCTCAGCATCCCTGAATTAGGGTGACCAGACATCCTCTTTTTCCCGGACATGTCCTACTTTTCAGACCTAAAAAAATGTCCGGGGGGAATTTAAAAATCGTCCGGGATTTTGGTCAACTGCCTCAAAACACATTACATAGCTTACAGTGCATTGTGATTACATTGCCACTCCGTTCCACTACTCCATTCCAGGTTTCTTTGTATGGCAAATCCCCCCCCCACCCCTCCCACCCCCGTTAAGAGAGTAATATTCCTGGCAAATTCCTCCCCCCAAAAAAGTGTCTTCCTTTTCAGAAACCCAAATCTGGTCACCCTACCCTGAATAGAATTACCACCCCTCCGTAAAATAATGTTAAATGTCACGTCTCGTATTAAACCGATACATAATTGTCCTATAGACTCTATGTTGGTTCTTCTGCAGCGGATCTGCTATTATTCCCATGGGAATCTCTGGACTCTTCGTCATCGTCTGTACCTTGTGAATACATCTTTGCAGAAGTATTAACTTATTCGGGGATTACAAAAGAAGACAGGAGACATTATCAATTTAACTGGTAGCCACACTGCCCTGCTCTGGCTGAACACACAGAGAACAAGGAGGCTCCGCCTTTATTGCTTTTTCAGTACTCTGACCTTTAGATAGTTCTAAAGGTCCGAGTACTGATAATTTTGAGGAAAATGAACATTGTTGAACTACTGACATGTCTCTGAAATTCCGAGCAAAAACTTAGCATTTGTTTTCAGAAAATGAGAAATGGTCAAAATAACAAAACTGATGCAGTGCTTTCAGACCTCAAACAATGCAAAGACAACAAGTTCATATTCATTTATAAACAACAAAAGTAATGTTTTAACTCAGGAAGAGTTCAGAAATCAATATTTGGTGGAATAACCAGGAGGTTTTCAATGGGGTTCACTGCAGTGGTCTCTTCATTTTGTCCAGAGCTGTATGTAGTTGTTAACAGTTTTACTTGGACAAAACTATTTAATTTTGTATGTGAATGTATGTAAATAAGCAATGACGTTTAGAAAAATGCACCAACGAATATCTTCTCTTGGGCCTTGGCCCTGCTGGGGGCTAAGCACCCCTAAAGGTCAGATCCTAGAACCGCCCCTGAAGTCCACATTGATAGAGCAAAGAAACCTGGAACTTTCAATCGTCAATAGGGGTCAGTGTTTGCCCTCTTCACCGAAGTGGCTTTGTGTTGCCCCGACAACAAGCCACAACAGAAGCCGTTCCATCATGTCTACTTCTGTAGTAGCAAAAGAAGGGAAAAAGATGAGATGTACAGTGATGCTGAAGCCGTAAGTTGACAGCTCAGTTCGTAAACATTAAGGTCGTCAATATATTGTTAAATAAAAGCATTGGTAGCTGTGCTAATTCACCGTTATTCTGTTTCGTAGCTCTAAACGCGGCAGCAGCTTGCTCGCCTTGTCCAGCAGACGGAGTTTTACTTTCAGCGGTAGCAAAATTCTGGACAGAATGGCGGGTCCTACTCCGAGACAAGCTGTTCGGGTAACTTACACAGTGAATTCGACAAATAATTACAAATTCTTGGTAACCACATGAACACCTGAACAAAGGCGCTGGGTGGCGCACCATGTACAGATGTTATAATTCTGACCATTTGATGCTTGTCTTCCTCTTCTTCTCCCCATTTACTATTAAATTAAGAGCTTAACGAAACCTAAAAAAATTAAAGGGGCTTTGTAGCCTAAATATTTATTAAATTATGTCATATTAACTAAGTTAAAATGTGTAATATTTACTGAATAAGGAAATATTATGCATTTAACGAAATGTGTTTGGTATTTTGCTGCTTTTAAATGTTCAGAGGTGTTGAATGCAGCAGATATAGCTGACTGTTCTGCTATATCTCCTATTTCAGGTGTTTGATGAGGAAAACAATGATGTGACCCCTCAGCCATTTCACCGGGCAGATCCCGGAGCAGAGCCAGGCAGCAGGTTCTTGGTGGATGAACTCTCTGCTGGATCAACATCAGACCAGACAACGTTCACTGGGAGCTTCACTATGCCTTTTTCAAGGTAAAAGAGCTCAGTTCTGTGCACCAGCAGGAGGTGGGGAGTTGATCTGTTCAGGAGGTGTCTAAGCTATACTATACAGCAGCACTTATGTTTACAGAGTATTATCATCATTTGTACAAACATTTTTTTCAGTTGTATTCCACCTTGTTGCTCATAATAGTTCTCTTGTAGTAATAGTTCCATGTCCAAAATTGACAACGATGTAATGGCGTGAAGGAAAAATTGTGAGCACACTCAAGCCAAGTTCCAGATCAAAGTGGCCAAAAAGTAAAGACGCAACATATGTAGCATCAAACCCAGCCATCAATGTCTAGTGACTGCCTTTCTGTAGACGTTGTTGTTTCAGCTACGGTTCTTTGTAGCAGAAATTTCCCCAAGTGGAAGTAGCTGTAAGTCTCACTTCTTTTTGACAAAATTAGTCTGTATTTGTCTTTTGTGAGGGGCAACTTTTCACAGGAGCTGCTGGTCATCTTCTATACAGCCATTATGCAGTTTGGCCTGTGTTTATCACTTTGTGGTTTGACTCAGCCTCAAAATAGGATGGGTTTAAACTGCAACAAACAATTAGGTTTGCAGAGACCATTGTCATGGCTGACCTTCTCCACATCCAGGACATGTACAGCATCGGGAATAATTCCACTTGAGCTGTGGCATGTGTTCTCCACAGAGAACACACATTGTTGACAAAAATCGTGTAGATCTTTTCCTTCAAGTCTGCACTCTAAACCGCTATTTTCAAAAACGTAACATTGTTAAATCATCAAACAGCAGCGGTGGGCATGGCTAGCTAAAAAGTTAACTGCATTGACTTACGGTAACTTTTTAGCTAGCATAAACATTAGTTTATGTTTAACATTAGTTTATATCTAACATAAACTAATGTTAAACATAAACATTAGTTTACCATAAACTAATGTTTATGTATAATAATAAACATTAGTTCTACTAATGCTAAAGCACTATAACAACCTTGGAGTTAGCGGCAGATAATGCTAAGGCACCAAATTCAACCATGTTGATACTATCATGTGTCATTAGAAAAATGTGAGAAAGCTCTCAAAACCATTCACATACAGTATTGAGGGTAGGGCTCTTCAAAATTCAAATAAAACACAATTCAACAACCTTCCTGTCAATCAGTGTTAGTGTGTTAGTGAGGAAGAGGCATTTTTCATTATGACTATGTAGTAAACATCTTCTCTGTCATTGTTTTTCAGGTCAGTTTTGGGTAGCAGCAGGATATCCAGCCAGTCAACCATAGAGTCTGTGAACGAGGAAATGGAGGAAACATTTTGCAGACGTGACCTTCCCTTCAACTTACCAGGTTTATCGCCACAATATATACAGTAACTTGCAAAAGCATTCATATCCCTTGTACTCCTCTGTAAGTTGTCATATTTCAACCATAAACATAAATATATCTGTGGAATTTAACGTGTCAGACCAACACAAAGTGGTAAACAATTGTGAATTAGAAATAACATTATACATGATTCAAACA
>CAEFZX010026558.1:0-18524 GCA_903066825.1 Alfaro cultratus | reverse complement strand
ATATTTATATATATATATATATATATATATATATATATATATGGTTTACTTTTGCCTTGCTTCTTTACATTATTTGCTTATATTTACTGAAAACAGCTAACTTTTAATATTATTTTCTTAATTCTCTAGACAAGTCATAAGAAATTACACCACATGATTAATTTGTGTAAATGCGTGTAAATGCAAAAACCAAGGCAAAAATAACTGCAATACTGCCTCTTGCAATTTTTGTAGTTTTTGTTGTGAAGTAATGTCCTTTGTTGTTTTGTATGCCACACAATCCCAAAGATAAAACAAAACTGATTGCCACACAGCTGTAACTAGTTAATACATTTACAATAATATTGGATGAAAATGACACCTTTTCCACTGCGTAGCTTAAACACGTTTTACAACTAGAATCTCCAAACTTCCCAAAGTAGGTTGAATTCTAACCTAAGGTAATGAAACAAAATAGTCTTTTTAAAAGTGTCAAAAAGAACAACAATAAGATCACAGCGGCTGACCTTTGACCAAGGCCATCGCCCTTTTATCATCCCATTCCTTCCCCTTTTCTTCCTGGTGGCAGAAAAAAAAAAGCTGCTGCTCTGGGAAAAGTTATTAGCTTCTCTCTATTGTTTCACAAACACTGGCTGGTAATGTAAAAAAAGATTGCAATGATTATGGGACAAACTGTAGTAAAAGGACACAAAAACGAAAGAAAAAGAAAAAAAGATATGGGTTGATGGGACTGGAGTAAAAAGTCCTGATTCTTTCTTCCTGGGGGTGTATATCAAAGCAGAGCTGAAGGAGTAATGGTCTTTTTATTCAGCTGACAAGAAGCCAGGATGTCAAGCTCCCTACCAATCGATGGGTCTCCATTGTCTCCTTGCTTGCCCACGTAAACCAAAGAACCCTGACTTGAATTATCTACTACAGCCCCAAACAGCTGTTTTGAACACAGTTGAAAGATAAAGCAATATATTAGCAGGGGCTGTGTAGCCGTGCTGACCCCAATGAAATAGAATTACCCCACTGCTTCTTCTTGCACCCCTCAAGTAGCATTATGGCTTTCTAATTGCACTCTCTTTTTGTTCAGCGATCGCATGATTCATTCTTTGGTTATCATTGACTGACAATGGACTTTAAACACAGATGCTATATTCTGCTGCAAAGATGTAAACTGTCAAATACAAGAATAAATACATACATCCGTTTCAGTGAATGAAACAACAAATCAATAGTGTTGTGCCACACGTTTTATATGGAAAGCCTAAATATTTTTAAAACATCTGACGAGCATTTTGGACCAATGTATTCCCATTGCTGCATTCTCAAAAGGTTAAAACACCAGTTTATGTAGTGGTTTTAGTGGATCGGGGCTGCAGGGAGGGCGGCTGGGCGGGGGTTGACTCAGCTTTTGCTTTTTCTGTTTCTTAAGCAACATAGAGTGACTCACTTTTAATTGCTTATCTTACCTCCCCACCTGCCATGGTCTTTGTTTACTGGGGGGCATCTTGATTGTTGGAAACCTGCAAGAAAACTAACAAAAACCAGCAGTTAAAAACTCCAGGTCAACATTCATATTTATTGTGTGACTTTCTGTGGCCATAAATGTCTGCTGGGAAAACGTGAGAGAGAAGTGCAGAATAAAAGTTTGAAAAAAAAGAGAAAATTTAAGCAAGCTAACAAAAGAAGAATCTTCGTGGTTATTTCATGCATTTGAGCAAGGACATGGGGCTGGGTCGACATTATTATCATCATCATCACCCCTCCCCCATTTCCAATCAGCAAAACGAGAGTAGAGGTGCTGCACTAAGGGGCTCCACTCTTGCCTCTCATGTCCCAGGGTATGGTGTAGGGGTCTTCAAAATGTGCCATGTTGTATTGATCTGTATGATCTTTCTAAAAAAGAAAACAGCCAGACTAGCACTCACACAACAACCCAGCTGAGTAAGGGCTATTGCTCTTCCACAAAGCTAATCAATCGTTGCTGTATGAAGTGGTATATCTTCCTTCTCATCACAGCAATCAGTGTTTTCCTGCATCTTTATTTTACTTTAGGGAGGTATGTGCACAATGATGAATGGACAGTTTACATTTTTTTACACATATATATATATATATATATATATATATATATATATATATATGTGTGTGTGTGTGTGTGTGCGTGTGCGTGTGATACATATGTATTTTTACAATTGAGCAAATTGTAAAAAATAGATAACTTTTTGTTTTGGTTAAAGCTGTAACCACAAGAACTTTCATTGGAATTTTATGAGATATATAGATAATTAGCCCATAACTGTAAAATGTATTGTTTTCCAGATAAATAAATTGTGTGTTGTCAATGCTGGTATTCTGATATCCTAAAATAAAATTCAACACAATCACCTGCATTCACAAGTTACCTAGTCAGTCCACCAATATGTAAATTAATTTGTGAAGTAGTTAATATGAGATAAAACAAACAGCATCGTGAACAAAAAGGAGCACCTAAACATGCCAGGGATAAACTATTTCAACAGTGCAACATATTTACAATAACCACAACGTTTTCTCTAGGAACACTTAACATAGAATTTTACATTTTAAACAAAATAAATAAAATATTGTTTTAAAATTTATAAAAATGACATAAATTACAGCTTTGTTGCTTTTCCAATCTTAAGTAACTTAGAATAGGCATTTTATCTTCTCTGCTATGGACAGCCCTATATTACTCAATTTGTGACTATTCCTCTAATAATGTTTTTCAGGGGATTACATGTTCCACTATCAATCGATCAATCAAATTTTATTTGTATAGCACATTTCACAGCAAGGCATTTCAAAGTGCTTTACATCATACCAAACACAAAATCAAAAAGTCATGAAATATAGAATCGACAATCAAAACATTACATTAAGTCAAGTCATCATTAAATTCGTAATTGATTACGTTTCAAATACAACTCTAAATTAACAAAAATATTCTTATTTACAGCTAGTATAGTCGTCTTGAGGTATTTTCACATATACAGTAAACTAATTTAAAACATTAAGGTGTAGCTTACCAAAAATGATTTTCAACAGGAGGAGCCAACACAATAAAAGCGCTTCTTTTACTGTTTTCTAGTCTCTGAGTTTAAATTAGTTTACATAACTGAGTATGTTCGTTCTTAATGGTAGTTTAAAACAACTACCTAGCCTAGCCACCAGGCCTCGCTACATGGTCCATCTACCAGGCTTCGTCATCATCCACTAGGCCCAGCTAACAGGATAAGCTACCTAGTCTAGCCACCAGGCCACGCTACATGGTCCATCTACCAGGCTTCGTCATCATCCACTAGGCCCAGCTAACAGGATAAGCTACCTAGTCTAGCCACCAGGCCACGCTACATGGTCCATCTACCAGGCTTCGTCATCATCCACTAGGCCCAGCTAACAGGATAAGCTACCTAGTCTAGCCACCAGGCCACGCTACATGGTCCATCTACCAGGCTTCGTCATCATCCACTAGGCCCAGCTAACAGGATAAGCTACCTAGTCTAGCCACCAGGCCACGCTACATGGTCCATCTACCAGGCTTCGTCATCATTCACTAGGCCCAGCTAACAGGCTAAGCTACCTGGCCCAGCTACAAGGCCCCAGATTCTTGCGCAAACATCAGCAGCAGCACCAAAAGTTAATCTCAAGGTTTAGAGCCTTTCAAGGATTCTACATGACAGTTGGAGAGACTAACCTTGGAGTTTATCCCGGGCATTCAACACCAACAACAGCAGCAGTCAACCAGGCCACTTCCTCAAGCTCATTGGGGCAACTCACAAACAGCAGCCGCAGCAGCAGCTAAGCAGAGTAATGTTTCAGGTACTACTGGAACACAGCATAAGGCTTGCAGTTCCTTACGTCCATTCACCAACAACAGCAGTGGTTGCTAAATTAACCAAAACCTACCATTGCAGGTAGGTTAGGAGTGACTTTGTTCGTATTATTATTGTGTTGTTGGATTGAATGAACATGTTAATTAAACTATTCAACTTGTTTGATCCCCACAATGACTTTCTTTGTGGTATCTTGTTTTTGGGCTCTTTGTCTCCTCTGTACACTACTAACATCTACACAAGCACATTGACATATAAATTCCCCCGGCTTCTTAATTGAGTATAATGCCCCAGATGGGTTTAAGCCCAGGCCTGGGATACATATTTTACATGTTATTGCTCAGAGCTTGCCTAATGTTACTGGTATCTCAAAAACATGACTTTCTAAATTAAAACTTTAATATATCTACAGTCAATAGTAAACTTGGTGTTGCAGTGCAAATAGTGCTTTGTAGTGCTTGTCCAAAATAATTGTGAATATTAACTTTTAATGTAACTTTGCTATGTGCTAAGGTTGTGCCTGTTGGTGAATGTTATAAAAACCTTCTGCCACTCATGATACGTATGCTTCACTTCTGCAGCTTTTAACCCAATTACACTACAAGGAACTAGGAGATTGTGGGAGATTTTAAATGGGACTGGCTTTTAACAAAGTTAAATGATTTTAAATGACAAGGTTTGTACTGTGCACATACAGAAATTATCACCAGTTGCTTTAACTCAAATAATAGATAAAACAATGCAATTTCTTTTTTTTTTTTTTTTTTTTAACTCTTAAAACATTTATCTCACATTCCCATAATAGTGTACCTGTGCAGAGAATTTTGAGGAAATTGATTTTAATATAATTTGGGTTAAGGTTGGATCACAACAATATGACAAATGTGAAGTGATGTGAACACTTCCCTAATGAACAGCAAAAGAGATCATTTTAAAATGAGAAAATAAAAACTCCAAGCCTGAAGTTGTGAATATTTACATGTTTTTTGTTAATTCAGTATGTATGACTGGGGAACCAAATTGGTGCAAACAGGAAATAAAATAATCAATTTAAAAGGCATTTTAAACTTTGAACTCATGAATGTTCAAATTGGTGAGTCATTGCATTCCCACCCCATTGCTCCATGATGCATGATCCATTTAAACATCTTGTCTAGGAATCTGCTTTTTGTTTATTTATTTAAAAAATGCTTAAGCCCCAACAGCTTGCAAGATGTTGTAGAATTATTTGAGTTATGCACAATTTTCTTCCCACAAAAATTACAATGAAAGCAACTTGCGTCCAAAAATGTCTGATTCCCACTTCATGAAGCTGATAAAGAAAATACAAGCAGCAGTAGGAGGCTTTGGGAAGATTTGGTGAACCTCAACCTTTTTACTCAATTTTTCATATTTGAGTTCAACACATATGAGCTCGCTGTGGTCACTGTGTTATCCAAGAAGTTTATTTCAAGAGAGAAAACATGGAGATGATGGAATGATAAAAAAATAAGGCTGTTTTTTTTTTTTCTTCTTCTTCTGGTCGACCTTGGAATTTTAAGCACATGGGTTCACAGTGTCATCCACATACCTGGACTTAGCCCTGTGAGCAAAAGGAAAAGGGGGAAAAAAATGAACTCACAGCCTGCGTTTTGTGAAAGCTAATATGTGACCCACTGATGAAAAGTTCTTCCTTCGGAATTAAGTTGAATGTCCAGCGTTATCTCTCTGTTGGAATTTCTCTTATCACCTGGAGGGAAGCGAGTGACAGATTGATGCAAGTTCTTACCTGAGCCTCCCCACGTACTCTCTATACGTATCCTGCAATGGACAGATACTGTTAGTGCACCTCGCTATTTTATACTTAGACCTCTCAAAAGCTGTTGAGAGACGAGGGTAAGAGAGATAGTCCTGGGCATCTGTGTGCTTGGGTGGGAGGGGGATTTGATTTCAAGAGATGTGGGGCTTTTGTCTGCACACCGAAATTCTATTGTTGCACACAACATGCAGCTATATCAAGGTACAGAACTTTCTCTGTTTTTTTTTATTTTTTATTTTTTTATTTAGTTCATTTAACTTTTGCTTTAATCTCAATTGGTCTATTTACTTTAATTAAAACATTATTTTTGGAAAGAAGAGGATTCAATAATAAGTTAAAGTGCTTATTAGAAAAATAAGCACTCTAAGTTTGAATCTGGACTAAGTTTGTATTATCCAGACTTTAACTTTGAATTGTAATTCTTTTCAAATAAAAGTTGCTTGATATCGTTTTTTTTTTTTTACAGTACTGTACATTTTCAGATTTATAAAATACAATGGAGAAACAAAATTAACAAATTTTTGTATGTATTTACAAATGAAAATCCCCTTAGTATTTAAAATATCAAACATGACAATGTTAGTCTGGCAAATAAAAAATAAGCCTCAATTCAGGAATGGCGAAAAACTAAGGAAAATAAATATATTTCTGTTAAGACCCATTACGTCAAGGGTAACAAAAGAGACTGTAGCTTGCAAATTATTTTTTTATTTAATAGTTAGCAAAATATGATTTTGGCTTGTTTATAGTCAACTGTATTAATATTAACATTAGTCACATATTTGAATGTAATTAAAATGTGATGAAGTTCAATTAATTTGGTCGACTGCAAAGTCTGCAAAATAACAAATGTTAATCAAGCAACTATGGATCTAGACGTTTCCATAAACAGTCTTTCAAGGGGAAAAGTAGAAGACAGTCAAATTATCAAAATTCTTTATGTGCATTCAGCAGCTTAAAAAAGCTTACAGTCACTGGTCCTCACCATGCATGAAACTTATGCTGCAGTGATTTAACAGACACTTACAAAACATCCAAATTCCCCTGTTTTTTATTGCCTAATCTAAAAAAAAGCTGTTGTAACATTTTCTTTCAAAGATCAGGAAAATAATCTATTTATAAGGTCTCAAAAAGTATAAACACGGTTTCAGTTTATACTATTCTTACAAAACATGTTTGAGTGTAATGTATCAAATCACAAATTTATAACTAGTGTACATACACGCTGTGAAACCTCTAATAGACCCTTAAAGTTATATCAGCCCTGGCTATTTTTTTTACATTTAAATAAACAAATGGACCAAAATATGCTCCATTTGCCACATTTTTTTAAAGCTACAAAACAGTCAAAGATTTGCTTGTTGAAACTGTTTAAAATTAATTGCTTTCCTCCCAAGGTTGCAGAAACTTAAAAAAAAAAAAAAAAGCCTCTGTCACCCTCTTCAAGATGCACTTAAATTGGCTGTGTGTAAAGCCTAATTAGTCAGCCTGCCAGAACAGCTTTAGACAGCTTTATTCGCTGGTAGAAGTGCTGACTGCATGCCCCTGAACCAGGACCACCAATTACTGTATGAGAGGTTATGATCCGAGATCAGTATTTCTGTTTAAAGATGCTTTGGGAATACAGATTTTGACAGCTAAGGTCTCCTCTTCTACAGGTAACTTTATAACCTTTGTTGAGCGGTGAGGAGAGTTAAACTTCTGACTTGTACATTCTGGGATTTAACCCCTTTTAATGGCGCAGCAGCTCTAAAGCTGATATTGTGTGAGCTCAGTGTTAACTTACTGTAATTACAGAGTTTTAATGTGCGCACATTTGTGGTATTTCGGAAAACCTGCACTAACAATGATCAAAATTTGACATCCCAACAGTGTCTTTTAAACTTCGCTGCAGAGAGCAAGTGTGATGACCTTTGCTCTTACACTAGTCTGAGGAGATCAGTAGAGCAGAGTACATCTAAAGCTCGGGTGCTGAAGTTGGATCCCTTCTCCTGAGCCTCACACAAGCATCTTTCGTCTTCTGCATACCAACACACACCAGCAACAATCTGCACCTGGACAACGTTGTTTTACTTGTGTGCTTATCTGGGAAGTCATACATTTTATCATTCACTAGCTGCATCCAGAACACACTTACAGGCAGACAGAGTGTCTTTTATCGAGGGAATACATCTCTGTGCTGGGGATTTCCCAAAGAAATGAAGGTATTGCAACTTGGTGCAGTAGATAATCCACGTCTTGTTGTTTTTGTTGGGAATCAAGGAAAACATTCATTCAAAAAGGATGTACATTTAAACTACAGTAGTTAAGCAGGTACAGTGCTGTTGGACATGTAGGGCAAACTGCTTAAATAGAACCTGTTTGACCACACAAAATGGGATTATAAATCTCAAGAACTTAATAAAGAAAGTAGATGCAAAGTCATTGTCATCTATCAAACTGGAAAAAATTACAAAAAGCCACATCTAAGCTTTTGGAACACCAGTGACTCATAGTGAGAGTAAATATGAACAAATATAAAATGCACATCTTAGATCCCCAAGTGTATTCGTAAAATTTTTCTGTGGATTGACTGAACAAAAGTCAAACTTTTTGTAAGGTTTGCTTCCTGTTACATGTGACGAGCTGATTTAAATAGCTTTTATTTTGATAAATGCAATTAAAATTTGATTAAAATCCATCACATCACTTTTTCACAGCATTTGGTCTTGTAACTATCTTAAAAATAAACAAGCAAAATCAGAAAATTTTAGTAAAGCCTCTATTAATTATAGTCACAAATTACTGATTACTTCAAAAATGTTTGTTATTTAAAAAAAACAAAAAAACTTCAGAAGTCAGCTGAAATGCCTTCAGATTTTTAATGATTTTGGTGATATGAACAGATCATACATCTAGCTTTTTCCCGACAAAGTCACTTGGTCTCTCTTGGGCAGAGAAACGGAGAAGACAGAAAAGCTGGAGTCCATCAGGTGATGTATTACCCTTTAGGCGTTGTAATTTGTTATATAAGCTTCATGTAAGCTCCGCAGCAAGATTAAAGACCTCCAGTTCGGTGTATCAGTCACCCGTCAACTGCTGGGTCAATTTCCCTTTAACCCTTGTTTTGTGGTTCATAACCCTCTTACAAATATGACACTGTCAATCAAAACATAGTGGCCGAGCATTCTTTGACCACCCCTTTTTTTTGTCTTTTTTTTAAACTTATGACAGAAAAAAAGAGAAAAACAGGAAACCAAAAAAAAAAAACCATTGACTTGCTATGTTTATTAAATTTGCTTTCTCATTATTGTATATTCATTGTCGATTTTAAATGTTTGTCAAAACATCAGAAATTTAAATTTGAATTCAATAAATGTTAGCGCTGGTGGTTGCCTTCCAGTCAGCCTTTTATTTTCTGGATTTGGGAAGCAGGCATCTTGAGAGGCTTACTAGTCATTAGCAGCCGGCAGACACTGAATGCATAACACACTGTGACACAAATGACTAAATGAATCTGTGCATCTATTAAAGGGTGTGTTCCCTCCATGGTGCTGTGATACGATAAGCCCGTATTTTGTTTTGACTCCTAATGACTGGCGTAGGTGTGCATTCATCATGGATTATTGGGGACTTTAATTTAATTGAGCTGAAGCGATTGCCTGTAAATCACATTATGCTGTCATTTCTCTTTACACCAAGGAGACAAAAGCCCCCGCTGGCAGTGACTTGACAAGACACCAAGGTGGGTGTTCCAGTAATATTCCGCCAAAATAAAGACAGAGTTATGAGGATTAGAGCTTCGTATTTTCCGTTTTATTCAAAATAAGCCCTTTGGATATCAACAATGGAAATGACTGCGCACACAATGAGAGCTGTTATAATGTTTGATTGTTGTCACTGGATATCTGCTCAAGCTGCCGTTGTAGCTCTTTGTCTAAATCCAGTTAGCATGGTGATAAACTGGGCTCTGACGGTGTTTACTCTGGAGTAGCAGCAGTGCGGCTGGAAGAATGCTCTTATCGCTTTTATTGCTGCAGCTTCACACACTTGGTTAACAAACTGGATGGGAAAATAGGAGCTGACAGTAGTCGCCACCCCCCCTCTCAGATGGCTGTGGCCTCATTCCCTTAGCTAATGTGCATCAATATTCCTCATTATTTAAATTAGATAAATGGAATATTGCTAGTGTTAACAGCCAACTTGGTGTGCTATTTTGACCTACAGCAGAGTGGCCCCAAAATTTTTAAGGATGGCCGTAACAGTGAGAGTAAAACTAACTCTTTTAGGCTAGATAAAATAAAATGTTTTTTTTTTGTTTGTTTGTTTGTTTGTTTTTTACTTGATTTCCTTTTCTATTTTAAATGAAGCTAATCATAATAATACAAAAAATAAATATAGCCCTAAAACTAACAAACAACTCAAGTAAATCAGATTTGCCGACTCAAATTTGAATTGGGACCAGTTACACATGTGCAAAAAATGAAAGCTGTGACCTTTTGCAAACCAACAAAGCCACAACACACAAAAGTACAAGTCCTTAATAATTCAATAATGTTGAAATCAGAACTAAAACCGGAAGAAAAACAAAGACTTTGAACTCACCCAAAAGGGAACACTTTATAACTCGAAGGTGATGTGAACCGCTAACTGTGACACCAAAGGAACTGAGGCGAAGAGACTGTGTGTAAGGCCCTCTGCACTGAGAGGAGGAGGCCAAGTGTATTGTATCCATAACCTGCTGTTATTGCCACACAACACAAGCAGCGGTGGCGGCCCCAGCCACAATGATGGAGCACCCTTCTCCTCCTGAGAAAGAATGTTTGCTTACTATTTCATCATCCCCCGGGGCCACAGGAAAATAAGCCCATCAGTTGTCATTGTGACAGGATAAAAATGGAGCCGTCATATTTCAGTAACACAATGCAGGAGAAAGAAACGGGTGAAAGGGACAGTGAGAGAGAGCACCATCCGGCACCAACACCCTCTCCGGCGAATGAATTATGGACCAGCGTCTTTCTCACGCAAAGACTATAAGTTAATATTATCTCCTCAGGATAATTATAGCAAAGTTCAATTACTGACACAGCATTAACGTGTGGCCCTGCACCGCAGGTTCTGACACACACCCCTTTTCCACATTTATCTTTTCACTCCAACACAGTAAATCTGCATGATGGCAGTGATTTATCTACTAGTGCCCGGTCCCTAACTCTGCCACCATTCTTCTTCGCATGCAACGATTGGCCCCGGTCCCTCGAGACCCCTTCAGCTTAATGTAAGCCTCTCTTTTTACAGTGTGTTCTCAGACCAATTTGTGTCCCCACTTTTGTCTTCAATGAATGGGGCAGAGGTAAGGGATTTTGAATTTACTCCACAAGATGTATGACCTAGTGATTGCTTTAAGAGGACGCACATGAACTCGACTGCAAATCCTCTGGGTGTGCCATAACAAGTGCATTGTGTAGAACCTGAGCTCCTAACAAAGATGCTTTTGAGGACATATTTAAGACATGTTTGTATGAAAACCATGACACTGACTGTAACTTAGAACAACGTTTTTTCCTGTTTGTTTGTCCTGAATAAGGTCGCTTATGCAGATGCTATTCAGATGCTAGGATTAAGCTGTTTGTGCTCTTAAAAATAAAGAGCTTTCAGTTAGCTGGGATCTACCTCAGGGATATAGTAGAAAGTTTTCTTTTTATAGCCCATAGCCTATACAGTCTATATTTTATTAAATGTTTACTTCTAAATGTTGGACAAGTGGACAGAGAATAACAGCACAAGTCCAAAGTACTGTTAGCAGCACTTTTAATTGTTTTGCTTTTTTCCTGCAATGGCTGGTTTTGTTTTACTCAACATTGAAAAGAAAGAGTGGTGCATGAATACAAGAACAAGCACTAGCAACATTTTTGATGCATGTCAGACAATTCCTCAGTAAGGACTCTAGAAGTCCTTTTATTAAAAAAACAAAACAAAAAAAAAACTTTATTTAATCAGGTGAGTTATTAGGACAAAATCTTAAACCCCATAACAACCTGGAGGAGAAGGAAAGACTAGTCCTAGTCAGCATGACTGCCCTTCTTCAAGTAACTGCAATAGACATTATGGGTGAGATGTATAAAATTGTAGGAGTGATTAAAGGAGAAATATTACCTTTAAAATATTTAAAACTACAAATCACCTTCTTCTGGCAGTTCCTGGTCCTCTAAACATGCAAACAGAAAAACGTTAGGGCGTGGCGAAATAAGTGAGAGGAGTCTTTATGAATGTAAGATTCATTTTGGCCAGGATGGATGGTAAGAAAGAAAGAAAAAACATGAGTATTGCACATTGCAGCAATTTTAGCTTTCCAGCTATAAAAGGTTTGCCTTTTATTTGTCCTTATAAACATTTTATCTTGTTATCACTTGTTACGCTTAAGTAGGCTTTTTACCAAATGAACGTAGAGTTAGGTTTGATTTTGGGATTAGAAACCAGAATGATGGAACATCCGCACATTAGTTTTGTAGATGTCAAAACATTTCCTTCTTATCATTCATATCGCTCAGTCACTGTTAAAAAAATGCACTGACTATATTTAACAGCTTTACATTTGGATGAATTACTTCTTAAAGATAAAGAAGAAATATCAAATTAGGAAGCATATATTAGAGAACAATATGTAAGTCAGCCTTTTTTATATCACACAGACTCTTACTCCCGGTGTGACATTTGATCTACAGCGTATTATATCTCATACTCAGTAGCAAGCTATTTGCATAAGAATTGACTGTCTGCCTACTAAGCAATGTCCTGCTTAAAGACTCAGCTGAAAATGTGTGTGTGTGTCATGAATATGAACTTCTAAATCAAGTCAGAGCCCAACCATCATATCATGCAACAATTATTTGACCAAACCACGATAGTCACTTTCAAACAAATCACATTTCATTCTTATGAAACACATGTTAGTGAGGTGTACACTTTCAGTAATTATTCTGTAAACTCAACCCCATATTTTCATGCAAATGTGTTAGATAGTGACAAGTGAAATATGAAATTCAATTTGTTGGTTATGAAACACGTGTAGGGAAGAAATGTGTACACTAATTATTTCTGGGGCATCCTGCTCCCTGCCTCCCTCCCTCCGCGAGGTTCATGCACAAACTGAACTGGATATTACATTTGCTTAAAACTCAATCATGAAAAAATGAAGACTCGATTTGAGAAATTTTAATAAAGATAAGTTGCTTCTATCATTGAATCAGGGAATGCTAATCGCTGCTTTCATTCGGGTGGCGGCAGATAATGTCACTCTGGCTGGAGGCTCTTATTTTGCAATAAAGCATTTACATTCTAATGATTTTATTATAGCTTATACAGGCTGTCAGCGACAGACCAGCCGAGCCGCAGCCCCTTCCTCCCAGCTTCTCCCATTCAAATCGCTGGCAAATTGTATCACCTATCAGCTCACAGTGCTTTTATCAAGCTGGCCCAGTGGCAAGCCAGGGCCCACCACAATGAGATGACTATTGCTTGAAGAGCCTGTATTTAATCATTTCTGCTCGCCGGTATTGTTCTGCTTACAGTGCATAAATAAGTGCTTCAAATAACCCCGGAGTGCCACTGACAATGAAACAAAGTATCTGTCTTATTTATCTGTCTTGCATTCTTCACTGCGCACCTTAAAATATAAATGTATATATATGGCCTCTTTTTTTTCCTGTTTTCTTTTTCCCTTACTTTCTTTACTTGCTTCAGGCAATGTTTTTTTTGTTTTTTTATTCACCGAACTATCATCTTGAAGCAGTTTGAAATTACTCAGTGATGACTGGGGAGCTTTTGAGATTCAGATAACCAAAAAAGCCCTTTTCAATGGTAAAAAATCTCCAGTCGTTTGCAACTCTATTACTGTTACCAATCTAGAAACGAACTCTGACCATTTTCACTGGAGCTTTGGTTTTATTTGCTGTGTCTGGGAAAAAAAAAGAAAAAGCAACCAAAGTGATGGCATTTTAGTTTTCTCTTCTGTCGATCAGGCTCTCATTACTTATGATAAAGGTCATAAGTATAAGTATAAGTCATAAGTCAACTTATAACAGGTCATAAGTTGACATAAAAAAAAAAAAATCCCAAAGGGTTACTTTGAAAAACTGGATTGTAACGTAATTGACAACTTATAGAATTGCTATAAAGAAAACAAAGATCTCTTTGGACTAGCTTTGGATGTAATCTTCATTGAAGTGTGTTTTAGTGAAAAAGATGCTTATTTGTCCATCTGTTTGATATTTTGAGGAACTACTGCAAAATCAATGACTTTTTGTAATCACCCCTATACAGATAATGTTATAATAACTGTTTTTTGATTTGAACCATAACGATACTTGCACCAGTTTGCACCTCTACCACAAAAATCAAGATTATATATCAGTTTTACCTTGAATAAATCCTCTATTGTCTTAATTCATGTCCAGTCAATGGGGTATTGGACCCCCCTGTTTGATGCATTGCAGTTTATCCCACCCCAGAATGTCAGATGAGTTCATCTCTTTTGATTGGTTGGGGATACACAATAGTATGGTCTGAATCATTCTGTAAGTAGCTAGATTCACTCTAAGGCTCTTTTGGAAGTCATTGTGAATTAAAAGAAAAATAAGATTATGGATTTTTTGTTGTTGTTGTTGAGAAGATTAAACATTTTCAGTTTTATTCCCCCCAAACTGATATTGGTTAAAAGTGCACCTTGTTTGAGCCCAATTCCATTATTGCTTTGCCTTTTCGGTGCTAGAACATAAAACATACCCCCAAATATCTTTTGACTTTGAAATACCAAGTTTGGATTTTCTTGCTTGTGGTTTTTGTAGCTGTTCCATGCATAACAAAGCAGTTGTTTAAGGTTAGGCATTAAAATGTACCTGCTTAGGTTAGTCATTAAAAGTACATGGTACAGGTTAGAAAAACACCACGGCTTGCATTAACTGCATAAATTATAATTTTCCTGCTATCACATGCCAGATCTGACTTCTTGCAAAAACACATGACTTTGGGCGCAACGCTGTGAAGCACAAAATACTTAGGATTCTGTGTTTGGACTTCTTTTAGTTTTGTCTAGTACACACATTTTCAAGGCCATGCTAGGTGATACCAGTGCTTAATTTCTCAAAGGGTTTGTTGTTTAGACTCTAACATCTGTTTAATTTGATTGCAAACTAAACAGCTAAAACATCAGACACTTGTTAATCTTTATCATGTACAAAATGTGTCATTTTGGATATTAACTGTTCAATTTTAGGATATATATATATATATATATATATATATATATAAAATTTTAACACTACAGAGGTGTATTAAGATGATGTTGCCGTCAATGCTGGCATATTGAAAAGACGTGTCATGAAGATCTAAATGCACGGAAGTTTAAAAAGTCTATGTTATGTTGTCCAATGTGTTGTAAAATACTAAGAGAGTGTTATTCTCCCATAGCATCATCTTGTTTGCACTATTGAAGCAAAAAGTAGATTTTGATAGTAATATTTGAAAAAAATGTTTTAATTCATATAGTTCATCCCATTATCATAATTACACAACCAGTACCATTTACACACTAAAAATATAGATTTTTGCAGTATCTTCATCTAGATTCTTCTGCAATTTTCAGTTATACTTCGATTGCATCTGCTCACTGCTGCATGTTCTGGTTGTACCTGTTCCCTTAGCACTGCAGTATTGTGTTCTAAGTTTAACGAGAGTGCTTTGAACTCACTTTGGAGTTGTATCAGCTAACCCAGGGGCAGGTTTGTCACCACGGCCTCATGTATCAACACAAGATAGAGAGTGCCTCTGGGGGACTTTGACTAATTGGGGGGGTTAAATCTCGGCTCATGAATCTCTGGCCTGATCCCTTCAAAATATAATGAATCTGGCAGGGTTTCGAAAAGCCAGGAAACACTTCTTGTGACCTAAGTTGCCAGGCGTTATTCCAGGAGACTTGACCGTAAACTCATCCCTCTTCTCCTAGGGCAGTTAAATACCTGCCATTGTGCACCATTGTTCTGTTATTGCTGTTGTCCCTTTTTCTTTCGAGCTCAATTCTTTATTTTGCTGTATATTGTTACTCCAAAGGAGTTCTTTTTATCCCGAAGGCAAACATTAAACTAAGAGACAATATTGGCTCCACAAAGGACCTTTGAACGCACTCACTTTTTTTTCCCCACATCTTTGCCTCTTTTGCTCATCTGTCTTGTCCATGTTTTAAAGAGTATCAAAATTCTGTCTTAAATTTGCAAAAATGTTTCATTCAGAATGTTGGTATGTTCTGGTTAAAAGATTGCAATGATGTCTTTCTTTTTTGTGATGTTGGTGGAGACATTTTCCATTGCCTGAAGTGCATTGAAGTAACCAAATACTTTTTTTTTTTTTATGTACAGGTTTTATTGTGGTTTCGAGCCGTGGCAGACTTCAAATTCATAACTCATCTAGCCTTGGAAACAGGTAATAAATTCTACTTAAGCGTTTGTGTGACAACCCAACGTTTTAGTGAAAGATGAAAGTTTTTTATTCTGCTAAAAAAAAACGAACTCATGAGGGGAAATTTACATTCGATGCATCAATAGACCAATTCCCTCTCCATTCAGTCATTGCATTATTCACCGTGTTTTCATTTCCTGTTGATCAGATTGACTGTTTGATGTATTCCCCTAACTTGACACAATGATGCTGATAAAACAGTGGCAAATTTACTTATGGAGGTGACAGACGGCAATTTATTGGGAAATGAAGTTGTCTCGACGACAATGCCGTATTACATACGCACCTTTGCAAATAGCCTAGTTTGAATAATTACCACAATTCCCTGTTTAAATGATTTTTATACCCATTTTGAAGGAAGCCTTTGATGTGATAATAATAATTCCCTGGAAGTGAGAGGGGAGGTGTTGAGAAAGTGGAAATTATTTTAGTATTAGGATGTCAGTCAATCCTCTATCTCACATAGCCACCTTATTAGCTGGTAACGACAGAGCTACTACATCTGCAACCTTGATTTAATTTCTTTAGTGTGCAATATGCTTGATTTTCTTTTTTTAAAGTTAGTGATTGCTTTGACCCTCATATTATTTTCCGCACAGTATTTTGTGGTATTTCTTTCATGTCTATGTAATTTTATTTAACAATGAACTATATTACTCTAGATGAGACCATTGGTCAAAAAAGCTGAAAAAAACTATGTATGTTAAAAATAGAATACCAATATTTGTTAAATTACAAGAAAAGCACAATTAATAAACCCAGTTTGTATATACTTTTCTCCCAAAACATGACACACACTCTTTCTTGAATGTTTTGGCTCACATGGGGGAAAAAAAAGTATTTTATTCTCTGTCAAGGCTAAATCAGTTTGTTTTACATAACACTGTGATCTAAAAAGTTTTCACATGTCATATGCGTCAGATTAATGGAAAATAGTGATAAAATATTCAGAAGTAGCATCAGAAGATAAAATAGCGAAAGGAAACAAAAGTTTGAAAACTAAATTTAGTTATGGGCATAATGAGCAGGTCACAAAATGAAAAGGTCTCTGCTTTTATTTTTTCATTTAATCAACACAACTTAGTCGCTTTTTATACATTTAACAGTGTACACAATGACTTTCCCATTGAATGTGGGGCTGAAAGATTTTTAAGTAGCTTTGAAAAGACGGGGGAAAAATATACAAATAAACATGGCAATTGCTTCAGTAATGCCTCCTGTATTCTCCATTTCTCTGTACTACATCCCAGAATTTAGATTTCTAAATTCTGGGGTGTATTGTTTTTATTGCCATCAACAATACAACACCTATTGATCACATCAAAGGAAATTCATCATACACAGTTTGAAAAAAATAAAGTCCATTGCTAAGTTATTTCTTTTTTCAGATTTCATTATTATTCAGTGTTTTTGACCAAAAATAAGCAGTTGTTCCTTAAAGTTCTGATCAAATTTGAAAAACATTCTAATAATAGTCCTTAGCCATTTTTTGCAGACCTTAAAATTACAGAAAATAAGTTAGATAAAGTTAAGAAATAAATATACTGTTAGTAGTCTTGATTTTAAATCTTATGTTTCATTTGTCTTGGCATGTATGTTCTCCACCGGTCTTTCTCATGGCTTAAGGGTTAAGGTAATTTTATTATAAGTTTCTACCTAATTAGAGTCATGTTCAGGTTGTACAAGCTGATTTCAGAAAAAAAAAAAATCATTGTAGTGGCATCATCTTTTTTTTGTTTTTCCAGAAATGTAGATTTAAATTTTTGAATTACTTCAACAGGACATGACTCTACTCAGTTGAAACAAGTTCTCAGTGTGTGAACCCATTTGATGTAATCCCTACAAGCATTAGTACTTCATTTAACGTAGTAGTTGTATCCTGATTATTGATCTGCTGTAGCTTCATTAGCTGGGAACTGACATCCCAGATTGATGTCTTCTTAAACTCGGTCCTGGTCAGGGATACCTGGGGAATCACACTATTGACTCTGGACTGTTTCTGTTACCATGCCTCTGGAGACTTTTCGTTAGCTTTAATGGGATCTATCAATTCACCTTCCCCGTTAATAATTATTGTTTTAGCATTCCAGCCATTTAAGCTTTCTGTCCTTTGTACGAATGCATTTTCTCTGGATGTGGGATTTAGGATTTATATACAGGTGCATCTCAGTAAAGTAGAATATCACTGAAAGCTTCATTTTTTTTTCAAGAATTCAAATCACTGCATGTAAAACTATATAGATTAATTCTACAGACAATTTTAAAGGCATAATTTCTGTTTATTTTGATTATGTTCCCATTAAAGCCAATGAGAACATGATATTGAATTCTTACAAGGTTAGACAATTGTGTCTAAAAAACAAAGTGTGTGTATATACACACACTTATAT
>CAEFZX010026556.1:0-60635 GCA_903066825.1 Alfaro cultratus | reverse complement strand
ATGGATGGATGGATGGATGGATGGATGGATGGATGGATGGATGGATGGATGGATGGATGGATGGATGGATGGATGGAGTTCTGTGTCTCGTCTCTTTTTTGTCTAATAGTTTAAAAACGTTTCAAAAGTGTTGATCCTGTGTTTTTTTTTTTTTTTCAGATTTAAAAAAAGATATTTGGAGAGCATCTACTTAACATTTCAACAAAAGAATTGCACTAAATGATAGAGTTTGAGGCAGTGGGAGAAAAAGGAAAATGATCAAAGAAACAATGAGGTGTCAGTCCAACAATTACCCCATGGAGATTGTGTGCTTTCATGCTGCGCCTGTGGTTCTCTTTGTCTGAATGTCGTTGTAAAGGGGGTAGATATCTTGCAACAAGGAATAGTTCACATCTAAGTGTGTTTTACCCACTTTCACACCATGTCTAAGTTATATTTGCACAGATTTTTCCAGGTCTATGTAAACTTTAATATTCACTACTATGAGAGAAAAAAAAGATGGTAGGTGGGGTGTGTAGGTGTGTGCTAGGAGATCTAAGTGTGACCGTAGAGGTCCCCTGGCTTATTGTGCGCATAGTGTAGGAGCTGCCAACATAGTGGGAGTCTGCAGAATTTTTCCAGGACTGTACGGATCTGCTTTCATTGCAGCTACATCCACTGTATGAACCACTGTGGCTTGTTAAAAAAGTTTGCACCTCCAAGCTTCAACCAGATCTTGACATTTTGTAAAGGCTAATTGTATCAGTTACAGTCTAACAATCTTTTCAGTCAAGACACATGCCATCATGAATATAAAGACAGCCTATCCATTCTTTTCATCATCTAGATATTAATATTATCCCTTTTTCTGATGATTAATTTTAGTTTACACAATATATTGTCTAAATTCTTTCATTTCTCTTTGAATATCCATTACAAAAACACACATTCCTGTATGTAAGTGTAAATAAGTGAATGTTCTCTCCAGTTTCCCAAGTGTCTGAAAAGTCGTTCAGCAATATTTGCGTTGGTTCACCATGTTGCTTGCAGGTAAAACATGTCGCACTAGCTAAGACACTGGAAACTTTAGTAGATGCATTTGGAAACAGTTTGGGTTATAGATTGACAGCTGTCGGTGAAACACTAGAAATTGACATTTTCCAAATTTATCTTAAGTAAATGTGATAAAATACACTTGTGTACATTTCACTCAATGGGATTAACAATTTGCTCCTACTAGGGAAGTACCAAGATTATGGAAGATAATTACCGAGGAGGCTGATCTGCATCTGTGGTATCTGTTGAATATTCCCTGAATAAACACTGCAGTTTGCAAACATTTTTTTTTACACATCTACACGACAGTTGTAGTTCTCAAGATGACCTGCGATTACATACGCATCCAGTGCAAACCAGGATATCAAACACAAGAAGAAAAGTGGTGTTTATGCTTCATGTGATTTAGGTGTTCCTTTTCAGCTTTACAAGTAAAATTACTTTGATGTAAAAAAAAAAACAAACAAAAAAAAAAAACAATGCCCAGAAAAGTCAGAATCTATCCTTGGAAAGTTAAGCATCCAACCTACCACTGTCCGGTCAGGTCAAGAGTGCAACAGGTCTAGGAGGAAAACTCAGAAATCCCGCTGCCCAGCAGCATTCTTGAGCTTGTTTTGAAGAATACTGAAGCATTCCCAGACCAGAAAAGAAACGGTATATAATCCCTCCAGCAAGCTTGAGGTCTGCCCTGGGGTCTCCTCGCAGTAGGATGTACTCAGAATTCCCCTAAGGCACGCACTCAGATTTGCAAACTGACTCCTTTCAAAGGCAAATGAACAGTGGGTGTCCTCCAGATGATGGAGCAAGAGTCCAGCAACCCTACAGACTAAGCTCATTTCAGCTGCTTGTATCCAGGACGGCACTCATTTGGTCGTGATCCAGGTTCCATAACAATAGCTAAGGGTTAAAACCAGATCAAATGATCTGTTTGTAACATAGAATACTAGGTTCTTATGCAAATGTCAAGTATGGCTCCATCACACAGCAAAAAATAATATCTGCAGTAATAAACTCTTTATTTGCACCTTTTGGAATTCTTATTTTATTAAATATGTCTCACAAAGTGTTACCAGGTGGGTAACACAATGACACTGTAACAAAGTGTTCCCCATTCATCCTACTGTCAGTGTATGATAACATTGTTTTTGCTTGGTTATCTGTTTATTCACGTGAAACTGCAAGATTTTAAATAATTGCTTTATTATGTGTTTGCTTGGCTCAGAGCTGCTCTGGGATGTTTGTGGGTCTCTACTGATTTATTTGAATAATAATGAGAAGAAACATCTAAACCCAACACTTATGACACACATCTCTCCTAGTTGAGCTTAGATTTCATCATGTAAGCTGTGTTCTCCTTTCTTTAGGTATGCTTGTTACTTCCAGAATCCTAAATAATACAAGAAGCAGGTCTGCTGCACTCAGTAAACAAACCCCCAATTCAGCTAAGTGTAAAGCATCAGACTCAGATGCTGCCAAAAAAGTGGTGAGCTCTGGGAACAACTAAACCGAGGCGCTGCTTACTTAGTCTGAGTTCAGCTCCTGAGCGATGCTGCACTTCATACATCCCTCTTTTTCCTCTGAGCTGTTTTTCGTGTCACTCAAGCTGCAGCTGTTCGCTTAAGTAAACAAATGCACCATTAAAAAAAAAAAGTTTGGATGCGCTGTATATTTAGCTGAGGATATGAGGACAATTTTACTGGGTCAAAATTTGTGTGAGGCTAAGTCTCAATTAAGATGCGCCCACACATACACCTATCAGCGCACGCACATTCACATACATTGCCAAGAAGATGAAACTGGAGCATCGAATGAGGAACGGTGTGTCGTCTGAGACCTAGCCTCATGTTATTTTAAACCTGAGAAGCATGTCAGGGTTATGCTATGTAGGTAGCCTAGAATGAGTTTGACCTGGCAAACACCAAGCAGTGGCACACTCTGTGGAGTGTTAAATAGATGCAAAGTACTATATTAAAAGTTTATTCAAAGGCAGTGACAAGAGGAACATTTTGTTTCTCAATGCCCAACTTCTAATATTGAATTAACTCTCCTCTGTAGAATATAGGTGATATATCTTGGTGGCTCCTCAGAGTCAATGAAGCCACTGAGTTTGCTACTTATTTATTTTGAATTACACCACATAAGACATAAGGGGAAAATGCAAAGAAACTTATGCATACCTCCTTCAATCATTAGAGATACCGCCACCTTCATAACACCAAAAGTGCTTCTTGCATTACCTCGGTGCTTTTGCGAAAGTTGTGAATTTCGCCTCTATTTCTGTGCGTGGAGCCGAGGCACGCTCCACTTGTGGGAGAGTCAAGAACGCGGCGGTAATTATTTCATATACGCTGCCGCAGCCAGCAATGTATGAAAGCATTGTTCTTCCAACCGAAGCCATTATTCTTTCAGTCGTCTTCTGTTTCTGCATGATCACAGACCATATGCTGATGATATGCCTACACAACAGGCGCCCACGGATGAAGAAGAAATAGAGAGATGAGGCAAAAAGAGATATATTGAACGATAGGTAGATAGGTAGATAGGTAGATAGATAGGTAGATAGATAGATAGATAGATAGATAGATAGATAGATAGATAGATAGATAGATAGATAGATAGATAGATAGATAGATAGAGTTTTACATTGCTGATGCTCAGTAAAAGAGAAGAAGCCAACTAAATCCCCCTGTTGTAGCAATCAGGCAGAAGACTCAAGGAGAAAAGGTGCAGCCAAAAATTGGAGTACATTGTACCCCTACCAACATGTCAAAAACACAAAACAAGAATAAACAGGTAAAGTGATAATGACAATTTCTAGAACTTACACAGTAACACATTGGAACAAAGAACGTTATAATGAGACGGGCTTTTGTTGTTCTTCGAATAGCGTCAACTCAAAAGCAGTGACTTGTTTTCTACAGCACTCACTTTTCTTCACTCCTCTTCCATTTTTTTTTATCTTCCATCCCAACTTTGTTGGCCACACCTCCCCACGCCCTTCTATGGCACTTTTGTCACAGATTTGTAATTGTGAAATTTTATTTTCTTTGATTTCCTTTAGCACTTTCACTGATTCTCTATCAACGTTTACCCCTGCATCATTATAACTCATGAAGTAGAAAATCGATTGCGCTAATGGAAAATCTTCAAATATGACGGCTCTTGTGTATGAAATAGATAAAATCAATCACCAAATTAACATTCAGTTTAAAATGACATTTTCAAATCAAATGTATTTGTCAAATTGATTCTTTAGTAATGAAGAGTCTCTTTTGTGTCAGCTCGATGAGTCTTAGTGGGGGAATCTAGATGGTGTCATATTATCTATGTGTTAGGTACTTTGTTAAAATCTGACCCTGAAAAAAAACACTCAAAAATAAAACCTCACCCCTGGTGCCTCTTGATTGTGTGTGCAGAGGGGGTTGAGCAGTCTTGGCTTTGACATGATAGACCAAATGAAGTAGCTCTTGCTGTTCCTCCAGGGAAGACAGGTGTGGAAAGCTCACTGATGCATTCTGACTCTCAAATGCATCTAATCTGGGCTGTGGTCTGGCCCACACCTGCAATCTTCAAAAGAGTGCGATTGCAGTTGACAATTGTGGTCGTTTTAGGAATCCTAATTGGATCAACTTACACTTAGTTAAGACTCCAGCGGTGCGGGAGATAATATACTTCCCTGTGGGGGGTTTCCATTAGGGATATGGTGAGGGACAGCTGTAGACTGGAAACAAAGATACAGGGCTGTGTAGAAAAACATGGCATTGTTAGTTTCCAACAAGATGCCTGTGGTGTAAGAACTTTTTAAGATGAATAGGACTTTGCACTTTGCACTGCGCTAAGGGCTTTAGCACTATTGTCTCATGGCAAGGCTCCAGTTTGAATCCCAGCATGGCTCATTGTAAGCAGTTTCTTCCAAATGTCCCAAAACACTTTTTTAAATAATTGCAGGATGGTTTGTATTCGTTATGTGCTGTATGTTAGGTGACATGTCTCTTAAATTAGCATGTACAGCATTACAAGTAAGCTGAAGTTCCTAAAAAAGGAAAATATGTTACAACCCAAATCATGACACTTCTTTTCTATAACACTGTAACTGGTGGCATATGGTTTTTGTGATACTTGTGTTTTCAGCTGAACATGTCCATTGATGTAGCCTAAGTTTTACAATCCAACAATGCAACAAATTATCTAAGCCTTTCTGAACAGGCCAGGTATTTCATATCTGCAGTTATAATTGTGCTGGGTTTTTTACTGTTTCATCATTTCAAAAGTTCTGAGATGTGGCTATTATATATATATTTTTTTCCATAACCCCCTAATGACAATATTACATCATGGGTTGCTGGTTTGGTATTTGCATTGTTTCATTTTAACTAACAGTTTTTCTGTGTTTTCCCATGTTTAGATCGATCATTTTTGCTGTTTGCTCAATACTCACACTTGTTACCGATTCACACAATATGCCACGTGGAATGTGTGACTATTGTACAATAAACTTCATCTTTTTCAATTCTTTCAATCTTGAGCCACTTTATGGGTCATTATCATCAATCTCAGTATTTTCCACTCCTCTCATGCCATTTTGTTTGATGGCTTGTCATAGCATCACCTTAAAAGCATCAGCTTTCTGTTGACCTTTATGTTCAGCTTTATGGAACTTGAAGTCAGCCAGTTCAAATTTGTTCACACCTAAGCCCCTTTTTGAATGTATTATCCTTTTGACAAACACTACGTTTACAAAAAGATAGTGTCAAACATTTCTTGTACATGCATTTATTTTTTCACATGGCTGCATCCATCTTTGCCTCTGTCCTTGGATCAGTATTTGGGTTGTTGATAAGGGCGACTCTTAATGACAGAGCAGAAGGTTCTTTCTCTCTGTCCCTGTTTTTCACACACTATTTTTTTTTCTTTCTTTTTCACCCGTCTTCAATGTGTTGCAGAGATTTAACAAGCAAGACAGAGTTTCGTAACATTATCTGTTTTGGTTCATTATCTATGTGATGCCTTTTGTTCTTCCCATCAGCCCCATTCCTCTGTTCTCATTTCCCAGGCCTCACTTTTTTTTATTTTCTTTGTCCTGCTACAATCACATCTCAGCTTGAAATTAAGTCACTTCATTTTGTTGAAATTGGATGTTGTAATAATTAGAATTGAGTCAAATCCAGTTTTTGATATAAATCGACTTTCATGAAATCTTTCTTTGTATCACAACCGCATGGAATATTTGCTAAAATTGCATAATAGAAAGCAAAAATAATTATAATTTATTCATGCTCCAAGATTGCATTCTTAAGTAAGGATGAGCAGGGAGAGAAGGAAAGAACAGGAGAAGGGGAGATGAAGGGTGAAATTGACAGATGGGACACCATATGATCTGGACAGGTGAGGAAGAGGAGGTTATCAGATAGTTAAGACTCAGGTTGCCTATTTTTATTTTTAGCACTTCGTCACGGTTCAAAAGAAAAACACGTTTTCAGAAAAATCTGACATCTTGAGAAATAAAAAACAATAATAAAAAAAACGATCAACGTTGTTCAGCAAGTTATAGTTTAGCCTGACATACTTCAAGTTGCTCATTACTGATGCTACTAACAGTTACAAGAACAGACAGAGACAAAAGACTTATGTTTTAGCCCTGTAGTACAGAGCTGCACTTATAGGCAGCGCTTGTTAAAAATGAAAAGTAACTTAATTTCAAACTGAAAAAAAATGTGGGAAAATCTACTCCTCAATTTGATTATATTTATTAAGAAATATTAATATTAAGAAACGGTTGGATATTGCTTTATTTTTATTTTTACAAAATCACTCTTGAGATAATTATGTGCACCAACAGCTGTTCCAACAAATTAATATAACTGAAACTTAAGACTTGTTAACAATCTACCTTTAGAGTGTCTGTGAAGTTTAAATTAGTAATCACAACTTTCTTTCGTTGCGATATAGAGGTCCATTAAATGATTCCATTCAACTAAGGGAGTCTTCAATTTAGATTTTACTCTAGAAATCTCTACAAGAAAGATAGCTATTTGCGCAAACTTGCAAATACATCTTCAGTGAGAGCTATAATTAAAATGTCTATTATGGCAGATTTTGACACAATGTTTTTACTTTCCATCTATAAATAAAAAAATGCTCCCAAAAATCCACGTTTGAAGGTACCTACATAGCGCTGCTGGCATCTCTCGTTCATATTAACATCACATTAACATTTGAGATCAGACACATAGTATTTGACATTATGTAATAAGTTCATTACCTGTTTTTTTTCTTTCCTCAATCTCCTCCTTCCAATTTCTTTGTCTCTCCATGTCTTATTTGCCTGAGGCGAGGCAGTGGCCTAGTTTAGCAGTGCAGACGGTTGTTAGCAGCATCCCCTAACCAAAACAACTGAATTGTGGAAACATAAAAACTAAAAACTACACATGCATCCATGGAAAGCTTCACCTATCCTGTGCTGTTACAGGGCTGGATTTATGTGCTTTACAGGAGCAGATGCTTAGGTATTCTTACTGTATGTGGACTCTCATATGAGTGTGTTGTGGAAGCACAAGGACATGTTGGAAAACAAGCGAACACACAGCCACACTGAAATGCCCTCCGCATTACTTTTATCCTTGCATTTCTATCATTTTAATCTCTTCAGGGTAGATATTAGTTCTTTTCTTGACAAAAGCACACCTTCCTCCTGACTGAAAGAATGTCTTTCTTTACATGTGCCAGGACATTTCTGAAAATATTTCATTAAAGCATATTCAGTCATGACTGACAAGCAGTTTTTTTTAGGAAACATCTTTATCACACCTTTTTATGCTGGCAGTGGGAAGAGAGGAATGTGGAGAAAGGAAAAGGGAATCTACTCTTAACACTAGTAAAAACATGTAAAAATGAATCAACATGAAGGAAAAACTTGATATTGTAAGGTAAAAATATAAAAATAAAAAGAAAGAATTGTCTTTTTTTCACATCCAGATCTTTATAAAATAAATATTCTTCTTTTTTTTGCTTTTCTGTCATATGTGTCAGTCCGTTTTCTATATGAGTCAGTACATGGCACAATCCCACAGACTGCTGTATTAAAAGTCCCTCCATCTGGGGCCACAAATAGCCAATGCCATTTTCAATATTATTAACCATGACTCATTGCCTGGTGTCGCTGCTGACTCACTGCTAATAAAATAAATTAATAATCACTGGAGAAGACGCTGCACACCGTCCTTACCTGCCGTGGGAGGTTAGCGAACTGGAATACTTGAACAAATAAGTAAACGACTAACAAAACAGGATTTAATCATAGAGGAAATGAATTCTAAGCCTTCACGTACCTTGCAGTGACGACCTTGATAATAGAGCTGTCACATAGCACCGGTCACCAAAATGTGAATTGTTAAGGGGCAATTACTTTTAAACGCAGTCTCCATTGGCCAAAACGAATTTACAACGTATTTGCATAACCAGATAAATATAGCTATTACGGATGTAGTGGTATATGCAGAAAAACTAAATCACATGAAATTATATTTCACTGTACATAGCCCACCTTGCTACAACCCCTTTCTAATACTGTTATTACACCTATTTTTAACAGGTTATTTTTTATGTTCAAAATAAAAATCTTCTGTCTTTATTTATAATGTTATTCTGAGCTCAACTGTGACCTGAAAAATGAGACATACCAAGCCATGACATTTATCACCCCAATAGTCGAAGCATTAAAATAAATTGACTGAGTGTAAATCCTGTGAGTAATTTAAAAGTATGTATAATTACGGGGTAATCACGTCCTGGGAGATTAGATCTTATAATTTTAAATTCCTACTGTGTTTCTCATCAGTTGTTAGTGACTCCCTCTATAGGCTATCGTTATTTTAGACCCCAGATAGTACAAGTGTAGTTGCTTTCAACTTTACAGTTATTTTGTTTTTTATGTATTTTCATGTTGTTTTATTTATTTATTTACTTTTTTTTAAAAGATATATCTCTAAATTTTATGTTGAGTCATTGAATAATCAGGAACACGCAACTTATTTGAGCAACGTTGTAATGCTAAGGATCATTACCACGTTCTGTTAGCTAGTTGTAGGCTTTGATAACTATTTGCATGATGATAACCCAGTTTTCTAGAGTGATGCTGCTGGGCAAACAGTGTGTTACTATTTTAGACCAAGGTGTCCTGAGCGTGAGGAGAGATTGAGTCTAAATATCATCAAGCTAAGGGAGCCAGTCGGAAGGGTTTGCAGAAATGGGACATTTTATCTCTTCATTTGTGAAAATATAATACATAAAGTATTCAGTGGTGTCTGGTCCGTTTGAAGAATTATGAGAAGCAGGAAAAGTGCTGTGTCCCTTAGTATACTGTAATATTGGATGCAAATAGACATCTTGTGTTTTCGATCCACCTGAAGCAACCTTTGGACCCGAAGCCTGTTCAGCTATAAAGCCTCTCTCTGGAATGCTGCAGTTTATAGCCAAGCAAGCACTTTCAAAATAATAAAATATTAAAGAAAGGAAAACTGAATGACGTAAAATTCAAGTGGTTAACATAGTCCTCAATAAATATTTTTATAAATTCATAAAAATAGTCTTAAAAAATATGACAGGATTCATAGAGAATAAATAATAAACTCATCAGGTTTAAAGACATTTAATCTGATACGGAGGGTCATTCATTCATTTGATGGATTATTATCTCTTTTCCACCATATATCGGCTGCGTTTTCTTTTATCTTTTTTTTTTTCAAACCACATCAATTCCTCTTATGATGTTGTTGAAAGTGTGAACATTTCTGTTAGATTAAAACTGAAACAAGAAATGGGTAAAACTGGAAATTAGATACAACAGTGTTGTTTAACTATTAAAACAATACTGAGTAACTCAGAATTGAAAAATAATATTTAAAGATAAAACTGCCAATCAAAATAGATCAACATCCAGCCCTCTTCTATTTAACCTGGACTTTCAGAGGTTATCAACATGCCTAGTCAACCTTTCCCAGCATTATTGCACCAGTTCTGTTCCATTCAGACCTTTCTTTCTGAAGTAAAAGTACAGAAAGTCCAAAAGGTTGTTCTTCTCCAACCCTGGAAGGATGACCTCAGCTGTTTAATTGAGAAAAAAAATGTTGTGCTAGATGGCTGCATATAAGCAAAGAATTACACGTAGTGACTCTCTTTGTATAACTGCACTATGATTTTAGGAATCTGAGAGTACGCACTTTTCCAAATGTTTTCCTTCAGTCCAAGTCAACTAAAAATAATAAAATGTGCAAACTCAAACATATTAAAAAAAAGAACGTTTATTAAAGATCTAGAAATACATTTTGATTCCTCCGACTTTGATAATTTTTTTCTGCAGCTGTTTGCCTCCAGCTCAGAATCCGTCAACACTGCAAGATACAATTAGGCGTCTAGAAATTCTCATGATGCACACTGAAATGGTGAGGCTGATAGATGTCTTGCTGAGAGTATTTGGAGGAACATATTCAGGGAGAAGCACAGCACTCTTAAACAACAAGTTTGTTTAGTTCCTAGAATTTGGAATTCTGTTTTATTGTGATCATCACATCCACAGTTAAAAAAATACACATACATATATATATATATATATATATATATATATACAAAGATATAATAAATGTACCAGATGGACAATAATTCCCAAGACAACATCTATAAAAGTTTACTCTTGGCATATGTGTCATGTGCTTTCACTCCCCCTCTTATAGTATCCCTTTGCTCATCTATCTAAATTACACCATTATTTTATGCATCGTTGGTTATGGTGCTCCTGTTTGAGAGTATACTGCTATATCTCAACCAATAAAGAATTGTTGCTATAGCAGCACTTTTGCAAATGTGAGGGCTGTGCAATTAAAAAGCTGTGGTTATAGTAGCAAAAGTAGTATAAACTCTGGTCTTATGCTTGTCATTTATTATAGCATAGAATAGTTAATACATTTTCTTTAGTTTTCTTTCATTTAGTCAAAGTCGATAAATTAGAACTATAGAATGATGCTCAGTTGACAGATTAAAAGCACCCTTTAAACAGTTCTGACGGATATATTTCATTATGTCCACATTTCTACATTAAAAATGCTTTTATTGGTCAGATGCAAAAATCTAATCCTTTTCATTTTATGTTTTTGTTAGCTGTAAGTGTAAAATCATCATAATACATTGAAATACAGTTTTGAAAACAATCTCTGTGTTAATCTATGTAATGAGTTTCACTTAGTGAATTAGATGACTGACACAAAATACTCTAATTAATTAAAAATATCTGTAAATAAAACTTTTTTGTAGACTCATTAAGTTTGCACTAAAGAACAATTGAATTGTTCAATTTATGTCATATGCCTTATATTATATGCCTTATATTGCTCTTGTCACTTGTTTTGAGATGCATATGTTTTAATGACATTCCAATGTTAATACAAACTATTTTAAAAGGTATGTTCCTAGCTTTTGCAGATCCACATCTTTAACTCTTCTGGGAGTGCTTTCCAGAAGGTTTGAAAATGTGTTACTGGGGCATCTGGTTATTTTTCTAGAAGCTCATTTGTGAGGTCAAGCAGTGATGTTGAACAAGGAGGACCTCGCTGCCAGTCTTCGCTCTATTTTATGACAAATGTGCTGTTGTAGGTTGAAGTAGGTTCAGTACATCCTAGTCAAGTTCTTTCTCACCAAACTCTCTCATTCAAACTGATTTCATTGTTGTAGACACTTTAGGCTTCTCTACAATGTCTTGGTATGCTGCAGCACTACGAGTTACTTTCAAAGAAAATAAGGGGCCAAGTCCAACTCATGAAAATCCATGCCATAATCTACACTTTAACAAGTTTTACATGTAACACAATGCAGTCACCCAAATTTCTCGATTGCATCTGGCAATCTATAAAAATGGAACTAGGTAAATATTACACAACAACCGTTTTTCCTCTTTTTTTTTTTTATTCCAGCTTTCTTTTTTTTTTATTCCAGCTTTCAGTCGAACCTTTACACAAAACCAAAATTCTTGCTTTTAATTGCTAGCAGGAGTTTTTGTTTAAGGATTTGTTTAGAAGAATATAGTGGCACGTAGAGAAGTCAGACTTCTGGTGACTTTGTGTAGCACTACACACCTCGGCGTCGACCGACCTCGCTCTGGGATTTAACATGGCCAACCACTTCATAGCAGAGTTGCTGTCATTGCTACTTGCTTTTGCTTTGTTACATTACTACCAAGAGTTGATTGTGAATATTGAGTAGTGAGGAAATTTCAAGGCTGGACATTGTCTCGCCGGACTTCACTAGGCTCTTGAGAGTGACAGACATTTTAATAAACACTTGTAGTAAAAGTCAGTATACCTTGTTTGATGCCTTGCAGCGAGAAGTTCCTGGGTTTTCAGCTGGGGTTTCTTTCAGCAGGGAGTTTCCATGTTCTCCCATGTAAGGCATGGATTATTTCCAGGTACTCCAGCTTCATCTCACAGTCTAAAAACTTGATTGTTTGGTTATTGGTCTCTCCAAATTGCCCTTAGGTATGAATTTGGGTGTATGGATGTGTGTTTCTACGTTGTCCTGTGACGGGCTGGTGAGCTGTCCAGGGTGTCCCCCGTCTCTCTCCCAGTAACCATGGAGATAGATGTCAGCCCCCTCTTTGACCTTTGCCAGACTATTGGGTTAAACAGTGACTGGATGAGTGGTTTTAAACCATGCTTTTATCAGTATCATGCACATTGGTTTCAGTCAGGTTTTTCTATCCACCTGATTGTTACTGGTACATTCAGAAATGCCTTTTCTGAATGTTCACATTTATTCTTTAAGATGTCAGGAAGAAAATCAATCCAACGCTGAATTTGCATGTATTTTGCAATTTATATTAAGAATGTCTGTATTTAACAGATTCATGGTAAACAGCCGTGTTTCTCTTTTCAAAAATGATGTGGCGCAATCACAGAATCTTTTACAGAAGACAAGTTCAGTCATTTAGTTTTCTTTAAAATCCAGCAGCAAGGCTTCATTTTACTAAAAAATAAGAAGGCATTTAAAAATGTATTTTGCCAGGTAGTGAGGGCAATGTGTCCTTCACGGAGATTAAAATCCCTGATCAGCACTTGCAATATTGAAATTACCCTGCCTCTCAAAGTGCTTGAAATGTAGCTACTTTTGAATATCACACATCATGTCGTTCAAATAAATTAAAGCCACTTTACTTATAACCAACAGATCTTTTTTTGTTTTGTTTATTTTGTTAATTTAAAAAGCAATCAGAAAAATTTATTTAGATTAATAACCTGTGACCTACTGAGGAAAACCATATCATTAATTTTCCAGAGTTATTATTTTTATAGAAATTTAACTCCTCTTACCTGTTATTGCTTCTTTAAATTAAATTTGCTCTGTACGTTGACGTTCATGTTGAAAGAGCGAATGCAAAGTCTGCTTTAGCTCCCTGTCTGTCTTGGTCATGTAACCTGATCTGCAAGCTGTGCTCAAATATCCCATACAGCCTTGGATGTTGGAAACAGGACAACACAGAGAGCAGCTGAAGCACTAACAATTCAAATTTATGATGATCAAAGACAAGTATCAACTTTATGCATCAGTATAAAAACCTTTTCCATAAGTTTTACGTAAAACCACATTGAAATATTTCATGAGCTGAATTTGAAAGAGTCTATTTCAGAACAGTGAGTGGACATATAAGTATTAGCCTGCCACTTTAGCAAAGTGCTCTGGATAAAAATAATAAGTTACTTTACTGGAGACTCTATGAGTAGTATGGAGTCAGATATATCTTGGAAAATTATTAGACATATATTAGGTGAGCTTTTATAGGAATATTTTTGCTGGCTTCAATTTTGGGTTTGAAGAAATAAAGTATAGATATATAGACATATAGAAAAAATTGTTTTTGAGAATCAGCAAGAAACTTTTTGTTCCTTTAATTATTCAATTGACAATTGGACTTAATCCCATAGTTACCCTGCATCACCCCACACCCATATTTTCTTCAAAAATATCATCTTTGTCATAGTTGCTCTAGCAAGGAAACAGTCTTCTTCTTCCCACACGACTGCCATATCCGTGCTTTAGTTTGAACATGCACATGTGTGGCTTTTACCTGAGTTTTGAGTGGTATCTATGTGCTATAGCTTAACTTTTTCCACTGGAACTACTCCAACTACTTTTAACTTACAGGCCAATGGCCCACCACAGGACGATGTCTCCAGGTCTTCCTGCAGGTCATCCTGCGCTGGGTTAGTAGCGGTTATGTAGTGGGCAGCTGGGGGCCTGCTGAGGTGCTCTGCTCCATTTAGCCCCAGACCTTTGGGTCGGCCTGCCACGGTCCACTGCATCACTTCTTCCTGCAAGACATTCAAGAAATGGATATTATGTCATGGGTGAGCAGCCGTAGATGACAGTGGTCTAAGCATTACGCACGGGGAAATAAATATAGACACATTCAGAAGGAAGGTCAGAAAGAAATTAAAAATAGAAGAAAGATGAAAAAGAGAAGCGTAGATCTTGGGGCGTACAAGCAGCTAAAATATGAATTTCACGTCAGACCTCAGATGTAGCTTGAAGATCTGTCCTCAGCTCTACTTCAGATTCTTAATTCTTGTATGATTTCTGAAGAATTTTTCTGGCTTCATCTTTTTTAACAATTTCGTACATCCACAGTAGTTTACGTTGCAGCATATGTAACTTTTCCTCTGCTCCTCGTAGCCACAAAAGTTTGCAGAGAATATACAGATCAAATACGGTCTCTCATCATGTCTGCCTTCGCTGTCTTTTCCACTGGCCTCTCTTTGTGCTCTTTTCTCCCTGTCAGATCTTCCTATTTTATTTATATCTTGCAACATTTTTCTGACCTACTTGAGCACCACATAGCTGTCAAGACCTAGAAACACAGAGATCAAGAGATATCATGGAAATGCATATTTTGGCTTTTTTTGTCCTACATCTGCTCAAAAAGGACATGCAAATTTCTGGAAACTTTACCTTTATATGCCCCGTTTAGGAAAATGAACTTCAGTATCGGAGAACAACTTGCTGGAAGGCTAGCATATATTTCTTTAAAACATTCTGTAAATACTTTTGTAAATGAACTGCTGCAGTTTTGACAAAAATAGGACATGCTGATGAATGTAAATCCTAGTTTCTGTAAGCAGAAACGAGGAGCTTTTTATTTCCAGTTGAATCAGTTTCAGTCTGATTAAATCAGCCATGTAGCCCATTGTTTACACTCTTGTTTATGAAACCATTGATTTACAGGGCTCAGATTTTTCAAGTATTAAATTAGTGGTTATAAGCTTCTATTGCTAAAACAAGTTATCATGACCACAAAGAACGACAGTCAAAAGTCATTGAGGGAAAGCAGCTTCCTGCTTGACAGACATGATGGCGGAGCCACATGGTGAAGACACTGACAGATCCTGAGAAAAGATTTATCTTGCTCAAGTTAGCAGCTCTTAAGAATTTTAGAAAGTTATACACAGTGAAAGAGTTTAAGTAATATTTTTTTAAGATAACTGATAATTTATATATAATACCGCTAAGAAAAAGTGATTCAAATATTTAAAAAAATTTTAACACTTACAGTATTTGTAATTTAAAAAGTTATCAGATAAAATAAGCATTGTGTAAAATACTTGTTTAGCTAAGTCGAGTATTTTAGTACAGTGTTATATATCTGATTTTCAAACACATAAAAGTGTAGAATTTGCACAGGGGATGTATGTATCTTTAAATCCCACTGGTAGTGACACAAGTAACACGCGCTCAATACTTCTGAACAAAAGAGTAGAAATGCTTTTAGCAGTTTCTCTCATGACCACTGCGATATCATCTGTTCCACTCAGACCTACACGAGGTTAAACTCTCAGAGGAGCCTCGTACTGCTCTGCTTGTGTTTGTCTCATCCTTATGTCCTGTGTGAAGTGGAGAGGAAATGTTTTGCTCACAGCCTAAACCTCTCAACACTACACCGACTTCTCTCCTGGGAATGGGCCCCGGACAACAGGGAAGTGCAACAACTGTGCTAAACGGATGGAAAGACTGTGAGAGAGGCGAGAAAGAGACAAACTCAGGGATAGTGGGAGACAGGAACAAATTTCAAGGCTTGAGGCGGATTAAAGAAGCTGCGAGATAAAAAGCAATGGCAGAGAGTGAAAGTTGGGAGAGTACAAAGATCTTGTGATGCTAAAAGATATAGAGAAAAGAGAAACCACTAAGAGACGGGGGAGAGAAAAGGATCATTGTCTTTGGAGAGACTCTCAGGCAGAATACAGATCTATTAGGCCACATAGAAAACACACACATTAATGCAAATGTTAGTCTTTTGATTTCTGAATGTCCGTTCAAATATGTACTACATTACCAACATCTAATATCACTTGGCATATATTCATGTCTTTTGTGTGATTCCTACTTCTGGAAATCCAATAACTTTTGAATTAATTTGCTTTTGGTCAAATTTGACCATTTCTGATGTCGTATATGAAACTGTGGTCAAATGCCACTTTTCTGAAATAATTTTCAGATGAGATGTTTGGACTTCATTGTAATAACAGAGTTGATGGCACATCCTATCACACTCTCTGGGAAACGTTTCATCAGATTGATGATGGTCATGCAAAAGGCAATTTACAGTGCATCTGGAAAGTATTCAAATTCCTTCACTTTTTCTAAATGTTAAGCTACAGCCTTGTTCAAAATTGTATTAAATTAATCTCTTTCCTCAAAATTATAAACACGGATGCCTCATTTTTAAATTTGCTAATTTATTAAAATCAGAAAACCATTAAATCACATTTTCAAATGTATTCACAGCCTTTGCCATTGAAACTCAAAATGGGGTTATTTCCACTGATTATCCTTACGATGTTTCCACATAACTTCACAAGTAGATTCAGTTGATTGGACTTGATTGGCTCTACAAGGTCCCACAGATGACAGTTCAGGACAAACACCAAGCATAAAATCAAAAGGATTGCCTGTAGACCTCTAAATGAAAATTATTTTTGAGGTACAAATCTGGGGAAGCATTCAGAGAACTTTCTGCTGCTTTGAAAGATTCCACTCCAAAATCTTAATATTACTTACAGTCCAAAACAAGGGCTAAATACCCTTAAGGCTTAAAAAAAAATTGTGCTTTCTTTATTAGCTTCATTCGACTTTTGATTTTGTGTCAATACTGTTGGCTCTCATTGCTGAATAAACTTTAAAAGCGATCCATAAATGGCTCCATCCTTTATTACTTCCGTAAACAGTGCGCTGCTGTGTGACGTCAATGTTCTTCTGCACGAGTGTGTTGCTTTGGGGTCACCTAGCATTCAATGCTTCTTAAATGTCTTTATTAAGACATAGTTTACCTTTTCATTTTCTCTCTTCCTTTCTTTCTTTTTTAGCATTTCTGAAAACCAATTCAAATACCCAAGTATATACCCGCTTGAAATGAATCCTTGACGTCATAGATCTTTCTGACTCATGGTGCGATGAATGAAGTGCATTTTCTAGTGTCATGATAAAAATAGGGAAAAAATGCAAAGCCATTTACTTCGCTCTCTAAAAAAACAACATCAAGCAAAACATTGTAAACATGACGGAAAAACACATTGAACAGAAAATCTAAATTCATTACAAATCAGTCACTATTTTGTTTATTTGCTAGGCAGCATTCACTGTTTTGTGGTCTCTCCAAAGCTGTCTTGATGGAGTAATCACAGTTTGTACGGACACATGTTCCTACAGTCAATTAGAGAGCTCTAGTAGGAAAATGTGAAGCTGACAGATACATTCCCAGCACCTGCCAAAATAATCATAGAGTGCTGGTGTGGATCACTAACAGCTAGAACCTAAACAGATATGTAATAGGCATTTTATCCTGTGAGTCTGTCTAACCTTATTTAAAAATACTTACCAGGATATTTTATTAGCTGTTCAGGTGAAGGACCAGAGTTATTTTCTTTGTTTTGTTTTGTTTTGTTTTGAACAACAGTGGTTATAGCAGACTGTGTGTGCTTTTGTATATTTATGAAATCTAGGTGTATAATGACACATTCAGTGTAGGAGAAGACAGCACATTATACAGGCTTTAGTGAAGAAAACCAGATTTTTGCAATATGTTTGGAGAAAATGCTTATGCTACTGAGTGTTTCCAGTAACCTTGGTAGGTAATCTTTATTTGAGGACTTTTTTAACACAAGCAAAGACAAACAAAATATTCCCTTTCTTATTTTAATATACTATAAGAGCCTCAAAAAAGGCTCAGTCATGTCATTCTCTTAATCAAAGGTACTAAGTGTTCCAGATCAGATCACACGCTGAAAGCACCTGGATAATCATAGCACAGGATCTTTTTTTTTTTTCTCCTTAGAGTTTTTTTTGCAGCTCTAGTGGCTCGCATTTTTCCGCGACAGCAGGGGGGGAAGACATGCGGCAAGGGTCGCCAGGACGGGAGTCGAACCCGCGACGTCCACTTCGAGGACTAAGGCATCCAAACGTGGGGCGTGCTAAACCCCTGCGCCACCACAGCACAGGATCTTTTATACCCTTAGCAAAACTCTACACTCACTCTCTCCTATAGTCACAAAATATATTATTACATATCGTATGCATTGTTGCACTCAGATATTTATTACTGAGCACTGCCTGTCGGCTGGCTGAAAAGATGCTCCTGAAAGTCATGGTGTGGAAATAAATGGAGTGATAAGTTGGGTAAATGGCCTGTACCTGTACTGTGTTTTATAAAATCCAGAGGATCCCACCGTGGTTAAGTTCATGCTGTTTTAGAACTGCATGTGGTGATCCATTTTAAGGAGCACATGGCAAGCTGGCTGCATATATTTTTGCCTTTCTATTTAAAATCAGAAAGTGTTTTACATTTTTGCTTCAAATCTATTTGAATGCGCACACACAGAGAAACTGTGCTGCCTTTACAGGGTTAGATGGTTTATTTCCATCTGAAATAAGGCCTCTTCTGCTGATGCCCTGAGATGTGGTTCCATCAAACTGATACAGGCAATTGAAATAGGCAACATGAAGAATCCCACTTACAGTGAATATTTTGTCCACAGGTTGCATCTGTTCAGTACCCACATTGAACTTCATTTTGGGATCCAGGTGGGTGTTGTGTTTCTGTTCCAGCTTGGTGCCACTATAGACCTCAGTGTTGTCCTATGTTGAACCTGTACAAGCAAATGGCGTGGGGGTCTTTATGTAACCAATGGGCAATCACATTTGGAACTCATTTTCTGCCTATTTCATACCAGTGCTGTCCCCATGTAAAACTATTTAATGGGACACTGCCAATGCATTATTGTACAACAGGCTTCAACAGGCTTTGATTATTCAACCACTAACCACACACAGATTTTGAACACTAATCAAATGCAAGACACAATATCCAATCACCCTACATTCCCACATATACAAATGTGCGTCTCTTGTTTTAGAACCTCATTTCATACAGAGCGCTTAACTCACAGGCGATGCAATTCGCAATGACAGCATCATATGCAACTGGAGGCGCGACGGGTACCAGCCAGTGAATTTACATTTAGGCTGACAGTGGCCTGGCTCCAAGAGTCATGTTGGTGATAGCGTAGAGGCGATACGGACCCCCTCCAATTCTACCACCTGTCACAGCCAAGGCTTATTGGAAGCTATTAGAATTCATGGAGGAGAGTTTTATCATTGTGGGTAATGGAGTGGAAGAGACATGCTGATTTGATGCAAATGTCAACAACATCCTATTCTCTTAGCGTGAGAGTAAATTGACACTGTCAATCATATCCGTTTCCATGGCAACTGTAAAGAATAACTGGAGCTTGGACGCTGAGCGACCCAGATGTTTATCTGCATCAGGACGCAGCTAATGTGATGTTGCTTTCCTAACGTCCTGGGATCCCAAAACAAAAAGATTAGCAAAGAGTCCAACGAAAACTTGCTTTAATTTAACAACTTTGGTCTAAATATGAACATGTTTTATTCCAACTATATACATAGACGGTTTCAACGTCAACAAGGCTGCAGAGGAAAAAGAACACCTTAGTGACATGCTGCAGTTTGCTCACGATTTCTAAAATACATTTACAATTTCTATTGGCATCTGTATTCCTGAAGAGGAACAATACACTTCTTTTGTGGTATGGTGAGATAAGTCAGTAATTAACAATGGATTCGGCTCCAATAATTACAAAATTTCGAGGTTTAGCAAACGTCACATAAATTAGACATTTTGCCTAAATGATTGGCACAAACTAAAAATTGCATTAGGTGCACTATTTTTATTTTTTTTAATGTAATTTAGTTAATAATAAAATAAAAAAAAACATTTTTAAATTTTTTGACAAATGTGTCTGTGCTATGAAAATGCTTTACCCCAAGAAGTGTTACTTCTTGTCCCACATTTCTAATTATGTAATCACGTCCCTAAACATGAGTTTGTTCAGACATACGGTGTCTCTTATGTCCCCCATGTGAACCCTTTGGGTTTTGCTATGTAGAGCACCAAATGAGATCATGTCTCATGTGGAGGGGATAAGCCTCAGAGAAGAGAGCAACACAATACATTTCAAGAGAGGGTGCTGAAATTTGTTTTGGGTTTGTGACACTCTGTTTCTCTACTCCATTAGCGAGTAGAAAAAAAACAGGTGAATAGCAAAAATATATTACCCATCCGGACTACAAATATGAAAAGATGTTTCATTCAAAATTAAATAAGCAAATACTGTTGTCAAAAAATATTTCATAAATGCTCCAGCAAATAAATAAATATCCCCATGAAATAACAGCACAATTTTAAATATCAGCAATAGCAATATATTTTTAAATAGGGAAGTTATTTGGTCAACCACAGTTTTATTTACTTACGAACATTAATAACTGTGTTTTCATTTTTAAGTATGCAACGCTATTTTACGTATTTCAAGGACTTTGATTTTTTAGCTCTGATCTTATTTTATGCTATTTTCAAAATAAAAGTGTCACAAAATAGTACACCATTATGAATTAATGAAAGAAACACATACAAAATGAAATAAATGCACCAATAAATCCTGAAATAAATGTTGATGTTGAATGAAATGGATCTGCTTATACAAATTGTATATTCAGACATTCAAAATAATTTACACAAAAATCTGCTTGCAAACTGCAGAATAATCTGATCCTATCATGAAAATATTTATTTAGAAATGGAAAGTTGCAAATATTTGGATAAATTCTTTATTTTGCTAATGTAATCAGTTATTATGGTTTAGGATAGATAGAAAAGCCCATGGATATTTTTTTCTAATTCAAAACCAATGTGAAATAATTATCCATAACCCTTTAACATTATAGTAACAAAAACAAATCTATGTACTAGTGCAGTTTTTTGATCCTAATGTTCAAATTATTCACATTTTTAAGAATATCCTTGAGCTAAGATTTAATTTGTAAGCTGTGGAAGAGTCCAGTAGTTTAAATTTCTTAATGTTTTGGTGTCTAAGCTCTTTTAATCTGATCACATTCTCCTCCTGAAAAAAGGGACCTTTACAAAAAGGGTCCTATTTGCAGGATAGTCTTTATTTTTGCAAAAGATTCATGTTTGCAGTTTTCAGCAGTACTAAGCAGACTGAAAATGATGAACTTGATTTCTTTGCTTGCATCTCTGGAGACCCTGGACCAGAATAGTCAGTAATGAGTTCAGTTCTTTGTGCTGGAATTAGAAAGAAATGTGAATTAGGAGTACAAGCAGACTTTTGACCTTTTTCTGGTGCACACGAGGAGATGCTGACTTAATACTCTACTGTTTATCTTTGCCTGTAGATTTGCTTTTGTGCATTCCCATGTGCTGTTATTCAACAACATACACTCAGTACAATTGAGTATGCCTGTATAGTCATGCAAGCATTTCCCAGAGAACATATGCTCATTTTAATCTGCATATTTGTGCATATTGTGTGCTAGTAGCAAGCAAGAGGACAATGTCTGCTATGATGCAATAGGCAACTAATCTTCCCCATATGTAAATGCTAGACTGCAATTCAAGTAACATGCAGATGGGTTTTGAAGCTTACGCTTTTGGCAGGATAATGTTATAGGAAGAAATATCTAAGAAGATGTTCTTTCATTTTGGTGATTAATAGTCTGTGTTATTCTGAAAAATGTTCTCTCTGCTGATTAAATATTGGCACTAGCTCAGATTCCATTGTAGTTATCAGCAAAGGGTTGATGTTAATGTGTTGGTGACTGTTATGTAATCAACGACCAAATAAGGATGAAAATGTGGCAGAAAAAAGGGCTAAGAAAAGGTTTTGTTTTTAAAAGTAATTGTGCGTTTAAACTGTATTATTTGGCGTTGCAAAATTGAATGTGGTGGAGTTTTATCGTTTTCATCCCACAAAAATGAATTTGTTCTTTTTTAAGAATAAATAAATATAGAAATTGACTTGTATAAAAATTCATAGTGCGCATATATATTAATACATTTCTTGTGTTATGTTTTTCTCTATAGATCACTCCAAGGTCCCATTCCACTGTTACACAGACATCAAGTCTTCAGTGAGAGCATGAAGACAAGTTGCTTCCATTCAAATTGTACTTCAAGAAATTATGACATAACAAGGATCTGCTGCTGATCACCATAATGCTGAGACAGGCATTCTAAATCCCTCACTCCTTCTTCAGCACCCAACCCAGGCTCGTTTCTTTTCTTTTTTTTTTTTTTAGGTTTTTCCTGGTTTTCCTTTTCCTACCATCAAATCCTTCTTCGTCTTTGCCCTGATTATACCCTTTGCACTCTACCTTTTACTTTTTGTTGACATCATGCAGCGTGCTTCCACTGTTTCAGTTCTCCTCCCTCTTGTACTTTTTTCGCTCCTCTTCTTTTCCTGGTTTCCCAACATGGCCAATGGAGACTGCTGGCTTATTGAAGGAGACAAAGGCTATGTTTGGCTAGCCATATGCAGTCAGAACCAGCCTCCCTATGAGACTATCCCCCAGCATATCAACAACACAGTCCATGACTTGAGGCTGAACGAAAACAAGCTGAAAGCTGTGCTTTTCAGTTCCATGTACCGCTTCACGAACTTGACTGATCTCAACTTAACCAAGAATGAAATCAGCTATATTGAGGACGGCGCTTTTGCAGGTCAAGCCAATTTACAGGTAATTAAAAAATATATCTTAAAAGCACAATGAGGCTTATTTGGTCTGAGAGAATAAAATATTTGCTAAAATTTTAAGAAAAATCTACTGATTCTAATCTAGGTGGAAAATGTATATCAATTGAGAAGTACTTTCTTAATTAACTTTATAAATGTTTATTTAATAAAAGAAACATTAAATGCATCAGGAATAATTCTCAGTAGCTTGAGCTTAACTTTAACTGTTTTATCTAAGGTGCAACTGTTTTTATTCCCATTAGTTTAGGTATGCAGTTTAACACATGTAAGAAAACTATCATAATAAGTATATATATTTTTCTCTCTCAGGTTCTTCAACTGGGTTACAACAAGTTGATGAATATCACTGAAGGCATGATGAGAGGACTTGGTCACATGCAGTGCCTCTTCCTACAGCACAACCTCATTGAAGTTGTTGCAAACAATGCATTCTGGGAGTGTCCCAGCCTCAGCAGCATTGACCTGTCATCTAACAAACTTGCCCACATCGACCCGGTTACATTCACAGCTCTGAACCGCCTGATGGTATGTGAACTGGCTGCAAATCCATTCCACTGTGGTTGCGATCTTCTAGGTTTCCTGCGCTGGCTAGAATCCTTCAACAATGTGACGCACACTTATGATCGCCTCCAGTGTGAAACGCCAAGGGAAATATTTGGCTACCCTTTACTGAGTTCTTTTTCTTCAAGCCACAGTGGCCGCAATGCCAAAAACATTTTGAACCATCGCTGCAAGGATGGTGTGATGATTCCAGGAATGACATCTCTGCCACCAGATATTGATGGTCCTTCTGGGATTGGACCAGACATGTTTGGTGGTATTGGGCCATACTACCAACCCACCCCATCATCTTCATCCACAGATGACAGCTTGAGCCCAAGCATTAAGCTCCAACATGTTTCTTCATCATCAGCCTCTGTCATTATAAAAATTCCAAGACCGTTCAGCAAAATGTATATTCTTACACAATACAACTACTCAATGGCATCTGATGTTACCAATTTGAAACTGATGATACAAAAAATAACGCTCGACAAGCTTAGACCTAGCAATAATTACACCTTCTGCGTATGCTCTGTCCGCAACTCTCAGCGTTATAACCACACCTGTCTCCAGTTTACCACGCGCGGCCAAAATCGGGACGATATGCTCCCCACTCCCTCAACCACTACTCACTACATAATGACCATTGTGGGCTGCCTTTTTGGCATGCTCATTGTCATAGGAATTGTCTACTACTGTCTTCGTAAAAAACGAATGCATGATGAGAAGAAAAAGTCCATCTCTGTGAAAAAAACTATTCTTGAAATGCGTTATGGACCAGAGGTGGCAGCAGCAGTAGCAAATGATCCATCGGCAGTCCAAAAGCTTCAGGAGCAGTCCAGGGAGCATCACCAGTATCAGCATCACCATGGTGGAAAACTGTCCACATCCTCCAGCTCTGGACTGCTACATTCTGCAAACACTACCTCCTCAAGACTTTCCTCTATCCCTCAAGTGGAAAAGATGGCCTCAGCTTTCTCTGAAGCAATGGCTACAAGTAAAGGAAACTACATGGATGTGAGAACTGGAGGGGCTGGGATGGAAAGAGTGGGGGATGGTGGTCATGGCGGGAGAAGGGGCGACGACCTGAGGGATGATGACGGAACTGATCTTGGTGATGATTCAGATGATGATGGGCATGGCTCTGCCTCAGAGATTTCTACTATTGCCATGGAGGTGGACAAAGTTAACCAAATTATTAACAACTGTATTGATGCTCTTAAACTTGATGCAGCGGCAGTCGCTGCCTCAGGCACCTCAGCTAGCCACACAGCTTCTAACAATCCCAACTCCCCACCGCCCACCAGCACCTCCTCCCTTACCCGTGGCCTAATCCCAGGAGGGACAGAGACATGTCAGGTCATTGCTCCAAACAAAATACCGCCTCCTCCGCCCCTGCCTGCACTAAACACCCCTCTCTCTGAGCGACCAGGGATCACTGGTGGGGGCTTCGTTGTTTCTCCCCCATACAGGCACCCTCCCCCAGCCACAGCTACACGTCCCATTCAGCGGCAAATGAGTGCAGATGCAGCTGTTGTTATGGCAAATGCTGTCAAAAAACAGAGCAGCACCACATCTTGTGGCTCCACAGGTCGAGATAGGGAACGTGGTGGAACTCGAGTGTACAGTCTGGATGTTCCTGAACCAAGAAGCCCGGATGCATGTAACCAACAACAGCCGCAGTACCCAGACCGAGCCAGTCCTGTGGGATGCGGGGAGCCGCTGGAGAGACTGCCTTTAGTAGGGAGTGGGAGCTGTGGAGGAGGGGGTGGTGGTTGCGAGAGTGGTAGTGTTGGTGCCCAACATCCGGACAGCCAGAAGTCACATCATTACCATCAGCAACAGCAGATACAGCAGCACCAGCAGCTGGACGTGCAGCAGGACTACCACTGCTCGGAGCACCGCCACTCTGTCCCAGCTCTTTACTACCAAGGGTCCCACCATGGCTCCCCAGCACAGCGAGTTTCTTTTCTAAAACCCCTGACACGATCCCGCAGGGACGCAGCATCCTATTCCCAGCTTTCCCCTGCCCGCCAACACTCCAGTTACTCTGGATACTCTTCTAGCCCAGAGTACTCATCAGAGAGCTCGCTGCGTATCTGGGAGCGCTTTCGTCCATACCGAAAAGGGCCCCGCGATGAGGCCTGTTACGTGACAGCTGGAAATGCTCTTCGAAAGAAGGTCCAGTTTGCTAAAGGAGAGGACCTGCATGACATCCTTGATTACTGGAAGGGTGTCTCTGCTCAGCAGAAGTTGTAACTGGGAACGGAAGTTAAGCAGAGTGGGAAATGGAGTTTCAGTACTTTTTATCCTGATAAGCCCATGGGCCAGAGAAACCATTTGAAGTTTATTGAGGGGAAAATGTAGGACAAATTTTTCCCATGGGCTTGTTTTTTTTATTTTCTTTTTTTTTTGGCATGCTAGGTGTATAGGATATTGTGCTACAAGCAAGTACTGTGAAACTGTGCCTGGGAATTGGACATTCATTACAGTGCTTTTTTGAAGTTTTTTTAACACTTCATTGTAGCATTTTTTTCTTTGTTTTTTTGGTGTTTTTGTTTCTTTTATTATACTGGGAACAAATGCCTACTGTGTTATTTAGTACTCTTTGAAGTGATCATGGTTTGTGATCCTATGGACCATTTTTTTTAATCAGTGCCATGTTTCATCTCAAGCTTTACGCTTATTTGATCCTAGATGTTCCTGTTCTGTATCGGAGTTTACATTCATTTCAGCTTTTAAATGATAGGTGACTCGGAAAGTATGGAATTAAGGCCCTGTTTAAAGGCAGGCAAAAACAAAGATTGGTGAAAACTCTGCACAATGTAGTGTTGTACTCTTTCCTCTCTTTCAAGCATTTTTTACAATGAAAAAAAATAGATCATTTGCATTAAAATGCTGATATGAAATAAAAGCTATCAGGTCAAAATTAACTATTAAGTTGTGTGAATTTGGAGAGAGATGAGAAAAAGAAGTACAGGTTTTGTTCGAAGCATCAAACAAGTTTCTATTTAACACTTTTACATGGTTTAGTGAGTGAAATTATCAAAGAACAAACTCTTTTTTTGGTAAAAATAACAATGATAATTCATCATTCATGATGATGATCTTTTAGAAATCTAAGGTTATTGTTCACATAAAGGGAAAATGCGACCCATATCCGACTTATCCAAACCAGTCTGAACTCTCAAATTCAAATATTTTCACTCCGACAAAATCAGATTGGTGCCACTAAGTCATATATGTATCTGTTGCTGTCAGAACTGTCATGTCACGTTCTGTCTGACTTCTGTGTCACCGACGAAGGTCATGTATCACTAGAAGAAGCCAGACTTAAACAACCTGTGAACCAAGCAGTGACAACACTGGATGAAGCTAATCAATGGAAATACAGTGACAACACCGTCGCCTCCCATATTGCGACAACATAAAAATGTATCTGTAGTTTGCTGCTGTGTGATCTGTACTTTCGTCTGCACTTGAAGATTGCTTTGGGGTCTAAGCCGTTCACACAGGAACCTGATTGCATTTAATTAGTAATATGAACAAACCAAAACACATTTTAGGAAAGAAATGGAATAAAGCATCAATATTCTATGTGTGAACGTAGCCTAAGATTTCTATTGTCTTCCCTTTCAAATACAGGTTTTGCAAATCACAGTCTGATTTAAAGAAACTATAATCAGTGCAGAGTATCTCAGTCTAAGTTGGATGAGAGTCCATATAACATTTTGATGACTGTCTTAGTCCAAGGATAACTTTATACCCAAACAAGCATTGAATGTCCATCCTTGTTGTTGTGACAACAACTTCTAGTGTTGTCACTCATTCAGCGTAGGTTTTATTAATTTATTTCCTGCGTACTAAAATTTGAACAGCCTAATCATTTTAAATTTTGAACCAGGGAAGATCAAGTTAAGTCCAAAGTCACTAGAAAAATAATATTTCCCTTTAGTTTCACACTAATAGGAAGATGTCATGTCAACTTCAGCATCTTTAGCAGATATGGCTAACTTTTTTTGTTTGACCAGGTATTCCTAATGCTACTAAATAAATGGATGAATGTTGATGAAGGTTTCTCCAGGGTTTTGTGGCCTTGTGTTAACTGGCCATAACAGCAGGAAGTTCATAAGCCTGTCTGGGCTACTCAAGAACTGCTTCTTTTCTTACTTCAAAATAAGGGTCTCAAACCTAGATAACACAGGGTGTCAAGTGTAAAGCAGTCACCTTTGTATCCAGGACTTATAACAGCAGCTGAGATTCACTTCACCAGAAGTCCTGATCTGGATGGAACTGGATTTAGCTTTGTGAGACAGATTTAGAGCCATTTTATGTCCTGAGCTCTCATGCCACTGATTACATGAGGTTGTTTAAAACTAAAATTTAGTTATTGATAGATGAGTTTACATATTTCCCCTTGAAACCGTTGTACTCCACACTGACCAAAAAGACCAAAAACATGTGAGTGAAAGAAATGCAATCGGATGATAATGTACAAACAATATTTCTGAGTATAGAAGAAATGTACACAGGTTATAAACTTGTGATGTGGAGAGTATCATTTAATATGAACATGATGTTACATTCCAAATCCTTTGTCAAACATTAAAAATGAACGAGGCACAGTAGGAAAGGGTGCTTATGATTACTGCCAATGTGTTTATTCTGTTTCGGGAACAATCGCTATTGTCTATAAATGATAACCTAATTAACCAACTTGTGAAAGGCATGTCCTCTTGCACTTTATGCCTCATAATTGTATATGTGTAGCTGTGTGGTACACAGTGGTCATTGTAAGGAAGTGTCGGCATGCCTTGTCAGATAATATCTTATATGCCCAAACAGGCTTAAATTATTATTATTTTTTTTTTTTTTCCCCCTGTGTCTGGTTGTCTCAGTCTGAACAACAATAGATTATTAATGGCATGTACAAATGTACATATGTCATACAAGTTTATGGTACTTTTTGTCATACTTTGGACATCACAGTGCTGTGATGATTCACAAATATACTGTGCTTTTTTGGTAACAGCCATCAGTGGACCTTGCTCACATTTTTGGGTAAGTTAACCCTTTTCTTAAACTGCAATTTGTGTCACTGCCCTGGATTTAGAAAAAAAAAACGATTAGTTATTCAACCATCGAGGACATTCTGCACTAAACTTAAACATGTGAAAGTTTTTTTTAACTTCAATGTTAGCATTCTTCTAAGGTTCTCTTTCACTGACTTCCCACCTTACCTGCCCCCTTGGGTAAAGTGGGATGTTGGTATGAGGGGAAGTAATGATCTGTTAGCCACACATAAGCAGTCATTTCTGGATTGTTTTAAATGTAAAACTTTTGCAGTTGACCTTCAGCATTTTATTTATTCTAGTGAATAAATGCAAGGTGAACAGGAAATATGCAAAAGTATGTCGATGTATCTCAGTACAGATCTCATTCTTGTTTTATTTCTTTAAACAGTGGTTACTTTATACTTTTTCTACCAATTTTGCTATTGTGAGGTGTTAAGAAGAAGCATTTTTTTGAAATTCTGAATTCAGATATGAGAGGTGGAAACATTAAAATTGTTTCCACCAAAATAAAATTCATTTTTCAAATGTGGCTTTGTGGTGCTGGAATATTTGGGATGTCCCGTCCCATCCCAAGCGCCACATTTCTAGCGTAGACTACCGTTTTATAATCATTGAGATGTTTCAGCTTTTGTTGCTTTCCAATCATCTCAAGTAAATAAGAAACCTTTTCAAGGAACACAAGATACTTTTATCAAAACCCTGGATAATTTACTCCCTTTCGCTGATATTTTTGGACCATTTTATCAAACAGAGGAAGTTTGGTGCGCTCTATTCACTGCAGTCTCAACTGCTATAACAAGTTTACAGAAATGGGCTGTGAAGGTAATAGCAAACATTCAGGATAAGAATGGTGGCTTCATGAACAGCCAGTCATGTTCATTTTACAAAATACACAAGAAAATGTGACCGAAAATGTTGTTTGTTACTATTTTCATGAATAACAACTGAATTCATACATTTCTATTTTATTAACATGTATATCAATGTGTTTTCAGGAAATAGACTTTCAGGTGTAAGATGTTTCAACTACTCTTCTGCTCTGACGCTATTAAAATACTTGCTTTAACTTACAGTGAAGCATTTACAATCCTATTTCAATGTTGGGGTGTGAGTTTTGTTTTTGTTTTTTTTCAAAAAATAGGAGCAACTATAGGTTATTGTCTTTAAAGAGAAATCAAAACGGAGGTACTGTCAACATTGCAAGCAATTTTCAAACAGCATAATTGAGAAAAAAAAAATTACAAGAACGGTATAACAGAGACTCAAAAAGCGCAGAGATATTTGTTCAGAATGTACTCTACAGGCTGGGACGCATATGAGAATTTTACACCAAGATGATTTTCTAGAATAGAAGAAATGCACATAGGTTATAAACTAGGGCTGGTGGCAGATCAAGCTCACTCTGATAAATAGCTTGGTTCTCCACACCTAGAAAATCAGCCCAGAGTCACGTCTCTAAAACGATCTATTCTCATACATGTTTAACACTCCCTCTGTAGTTTTCTGAAATTCTGTACAGAATTACAGCTCTGGGGGACACTTTAGCTTCATAAATTGTAAAGTTTGTTTCTCACCATTTCAGCAAATGGTGAGAAACAGTTTTCTCAACTGCAATCCCCAGTTTAATTTATTAACACTGTTTTATACAGCGTACTGTGTTTATGAAAGCTTCATGGTCCGCCCCAACTTATTTCTGATTGGCTACAGTATCTTGATATACTAAAAAACTACAATGTTTTCCGTCAAACTTAATATTGTGGGATAATGAAGACACAAAATATAAGATGTAAATTTTGTAGTGAAGCAAGTGTTGAGAAGATATTCATAAAGATGTCAGTGATGTGTAAATTTTGGATTTTGAACATATTTGTTTAAACTTGGATAGAAGATACTGTATGAGCAAGAGATGTAAAATTAGCATTTTATCATTTATAGCTCAAACAACAACTGATAATCCTGATGTCAATGGTTTTCCAATGATAAGAGTGTGTATAGTTGTAAACATCGGCCTTTTCTGCTAATCTAACAAACAGTGACCAAGTCAAATTCTGGTATATTAAATCTGCAGATGGCAGATTTTAATTTCTCAATCTAAAATATTAGTCATAGCAACTGCGGTGAGATTGTGTTGTCCCACACAGCCGGCAACAAAGAGAAAGAAAAATCTCAGCCCACATTCTCCATGAACCCCTGGAGGGTGACTTGCTCGAAGATGGATGGTTCTTTTGTAACGCCATCCCTCTTGTTTGTCTCAGAGCCGCAGGAAAGCGAGACGTGAAAAAGCCATCTACCACACTATCAATGTTTAATCATTAGGTTAGAGACTAACTTGGGTTGCATCCGAAAAAACAAACAGACATTTTTCAGCTTGAAACTTGTTACTGTAACAAGATTACTTGTTACTATAATCTGACTCGGTGTTATGCCAGTGCAGCCAAATTAAATTGGGACGAATTCTTTAATTTGACACTGCTGACTTTTACCCCTTATGACTGATGGATGAAACATCTTCAAATTGAAACATCCCCTTTACATTTCATATTAATAATGCATCCACACATTTAACGGTGTGTTACATTACAGTATTTTCTACATTTGTCTTCCTACCCCACAAAAAATAAAATAAAATTGCATAGAGCAGATGATGGAAATGCAATATACAAATGTGAGTCAGAATGAGTCACACACTGACTAAAACAAAATGACTCTTTTCCTGTAAGGCAGGTAATGTGCAAGGTCTTCAGAGAAAGGGCATGGAGTTAGACTTTGGTTGAATGCAGGCAGACATCTGTAATAAAAGATGCGAAAGGATGGCTACACTAAAACCCACCCTGCATGAATCAGTGCATCGTTTCAGATGAACTTTTGCACATGAATACGCACGCAAACATGTCCGCTTCACTGATAAATACTGTAGGATTATTTCTGAACAAATTCAGAAAATGCAACAGTAAAAGCAACGTTTTTTGGGCAAGTTAATTTACATTTGATGTTAATGCAGGTGGCATCGCTGACAGTAGGATTAAAGCTTTTCATTTGGTGTCCTTTAGACCTTTTCTCTGATAGTCTGCTAAGTCTATTAGCTTTCTGTGTGGGAAATTAGCCTGAGTGGATAATGTGCCATATTTGATTAATGGAAAACTGTGTCCTTTTATAACAGCCACCGAAGAGCTTGTTGAATAAAATTAAAAAACATCATTTTTTTGTCTAGGTTGCTCTGATGTGAAACTGTATTTGGCAAATTAAGCATGTACTGCTGTGGTCGGGCAAGCATGTGAGGGGATTTTCCACTAGGACTACGCTCATCGACTACTTTCTTAGGCACATCTTGCTGGTGCCGAGTTGAATCCTGTTTTGCCTTCAAACCCGCTTTAATATTTTATGGAGTGGATTCCAAAGAGATTTCCACATTGACATGATAGCATCACACTGTTACTGGAGAATTGTTGGCCAAACATCCGTAAGAAATCTCACCTACAGTGCTGTCTTATCCCGCTCCAGTCAAGTTAATGTTGCATTAAATTGCTCTGCTTTAGGATCTGCATTCAGGGACAGCAGCCTCAACATTACACGCTGTGATGTGTGGTCATAGATCAAGCACGACTAAAAGTAAACTAAAACAGATATATCAAAACCTGATTTGTCACAGAAGCATTCACTTACCTTCAACATTGTTTTCTGGATGTATTAGCTTCAATGGAATAGCTGCAAATGTTGATATTTCTGAGCAGAAAAGTATTTGAAAAACTTTAAAGTGAGCTAAAAGTTGGGCTATGGTTTCCCACCTCATTGGACCCAATTTCCAAAGGACTTAATCTGTGAAATATCTGTGAATTTTGTATACAAGATGAAAAAAAAAAAAAAAAAAGGTAAAAAAAACCTTCTGTGGATGTTTTATACTCAGCCTGAATTTCTTGATATGTCTGTGTGCTTCTCAGTTTTGAGTTGAATGTTTGTCTTTGTTTAATTTCTTTTGGGGACTGGGAGGCAAATCAGGGGAGTGATTTTAAGTACAGTATCTGCTATGATATATGTCATAAAGGTTAAGAACAGAGAAAGCATAACTTTGTGTACTACATAAAAGAATAAGCTGTTATATTTGCATGATTCCTGTATTTTTTGAGCGATAAAATTTTATGTTGTGTACCATGAGCGAGCGCACATTGAAAACAAAACTCTGAGGCTGAGATAGTTTTGTCAAGTAGCTTTCATCGAACATCAAGGGTTTTGCTCTTCTCTTTCTCTGTCTTTTTGGTGCATTTATTTTTTTTTTCATGTACATTCTTGCCAAATGGGTTTTCATCATGTGATTGTACAACTTTTTGAAATTGTAGACACACTACACTTTTAGCCACAGGGTGAGAAAGTTTACACTCCACAGCAGAGGGCATTTTCACAACTGGTGATTGCTTTCATCCATCTCCATACTAGTTTACGCAGATTAGTCTCTCACGGCATATAGCAGCAGCTGGCTTTTAGGTTTGAGGCCATGTCACAGCAGTGCAATTTTCTCTTAATTCAGCCATTTTCTTGTGATTAAAAACATATCACTGCTTTAGAAAATTGTGGTGAAGCGATGTGGGCTCACACACAGATAGTGAAATGGGCTGAACCTAATCTTAATCCATCAGTTTGAAGTCCCTGGTAAATTAATGCAGCATCAGCAGCTCCTCCCTTAGCTGCAGCCCTCTTGCTGCTAGCTAAAGGACTGACTTTTTATTCCGCCTCTTCTGGTCTCAGAACCTGCTGGCTCACTATCCAGTTAGCTATTGAATTTACCCTGTGTTCTAATATTTGAGTCAGTCCTTTATCACCAGCATGTGAATCAAATTCGTTGAAATACAAAAGACAGGTAAGACAGTGCAGAGACCAAAATAAACCCCAAAAAACGAATGACTAGTAATTGAGTAAAAGTAAAGAATAGAGAGGGAGAAATATGAGGTAGTACATTCCATAGCACAGAGAAAAGAGAGCACATTTTTGATGGAAGGAGAAAAGGATCCTCACATAAGCCATTTTTATTTTTATAAAAAGACAATACTCATGCCTTGGCCATCGCATAAAACTGAATCCCACATTGCAACATTTCTGAAGAGAAGATCAAAATATGAGAGTATTTTAACATGTATATTTTCTCTGCTTTGTTTGTTTGTTGGGTTTTTTTGTCACACATTTTATTTGGGGGTTTTATTTTACTATCAGACAAAAGCATAACTGGGCGTGCAGTTTTCAAATGATCATTTAATTTATTAAGAAAAAAAAAAAAAACACCTATCCAAACCTTTTTGGATCTATGTGAAAAAGAAATTTCCACATGAATATTTAGTAATGATCCCCATGTTTTGGAAAGATGAGCATGGACAGCATAGAGAACATATGAGGGCTAAAAGATCAAAACAAATTTAACAATACATGACAAATGAAGTTACAAGGAAAAGGTTCCAAAAGTGCTTACCGTCATAACACTTTGGGACTTCACTGAATCACATAGATATTTATTACAAACAAACAGAGAAGACATGGAGTGGTGGATCAACCAAAATTACTCGAATATTACAAGATTACTCATATGCAGAGTTAAGAAAGAAAAGGAAAAAAAGAGAAACTGACCAAAGATAACACAAAGGCAAAAAAAATCTAATTATTAAGGAATCTGTTGCTTCAGGGCCTGAAAGACTTGCTGTGGTTGAGAGAATCACAAATTCTCAGCCATACTAGAAAATGCTGAAGGAGAATCTGCTGCCTTCAGTTCATGACCTGAAGTCAAAGCCCAACTGGATCATGTAGCCAAACTCTGTAATGAAATCCAGTTGAGATGTTTTGCCCTGGCATTAAATAGGTTGCTCATGTTTGAAACAATGTGGCAATTGAGTGGAAGTTAAAAGGCCAAAATTTCTCCATAACAATAGAAAAAAGACTCATTGCTTCTCACAGATGTTTGTTGGGAGTGGTTACTGCAACGGGGGACATTTTAGGGTTAGAGGAAAGTTATTCTCTCACAGACGGTGAGGTTGACTTGGATAGGGTTTTTTTTTTATTTTTTTTTATTGATTTAAAAAAAATATTTCTTTGCTAAAATTGATTTTGTACAGAGGTTAATTTGGTCTGCTACAAAACAAACGGTTAGACAAAAGCAGGAAAAAAAGTAAATGGTACAGAACTTTTCACAGCACTGCACACTGAGCTAGTCAACATGGTCAGCTTCAGTTATATTTAATTACGTAAAAAAAAAACAAAAAAAACATCATGAATTAGACAAGTCAATTTCTCTTTATTGGAGCCAGAGGCTAGTCTGTGATCTGTAGCTCCCGTTTCTCTAACCTCAGTCCCAGGGCAGTTAAACTTGCTAAAAGGTTCCACTGCGGCAAGGGAAGATACATTTAAGTGTCAGGGGCCCATCATTTAGATCAATGTTAATGTTTTCTGCCCTCTCGGAAAGCAGTGGCCCAGGCATTCATTGCTATTCCAAACACACAGTCAAGTTCTGTGGTGCCCTCAGAGCAGAATGATTGGCCTCGCCAGTGCCAGACATTTAACACTCTGCAGCTTTGGAAAAAAAAAAAAAAAAAAGAGGCTGCCACTCTTTGCAGAGAGGAAGTGTTGGGAGGAGGAGTGGGATTGGGTTTTTTCTTTTTTCTTGACTTACCAAGGAAATTAGATGTCTGACTGATTTGTTCGTAAGCCCGCGATATCTTGGAGCTGCATCAACGGAAAGCATTTGATATTTATGTGTGCCTCGGAGAACACTTCGTGCAAAGGCTTTGCTCGTTAGAGATGAGGAGCAGACAAATTATGAATTAGGATAGGGGATATTAAAACCTGCTCAGTCAGTAATCACTCATTTTATTTCTGCTGAGCTCCTGCTTTTAGATCCAAGAGGTTATAATTTTCCACTTCGTTAATGAACGCTGTGACATAAAAGATACAAGACAAGAAGCAAGAAAAGTATTGCGCTGATTCAAAGCAAATACAGTGGTTATGTGTACTTCATTTTATTGTTTTAGGAAATAATTCTGTTTGCTTTATTTGAAAACTTTCCTACTGGTTATGCTATTTAAAGAAGTCTGATTGACACAAGCAGTATCTGTGATCGCAACCATGTTCAATGTACTTGTAACTGTACAAAGTAAAATTTACAAAATAATTGACTGACTACAGAGCAGAGGGGCACATTTCAAATTTTGAACAGTTTAAGTCCCTTTTCTGGAGATGTTTGTGACATTTGTAACTTTCCGTCTATGAATAGGCCCATCATTATACTAAATCAAAAGTCCAGAAATTGTGTCCTCATCAAATCCTGCCGGACTTACCCCTGCTGGTTTCATCCCAGTTAATGTTTCGAGACCAGGAAGGGAAAGACAAGAAAAAGGTTTGGGTTGGCGGACACAAATCTTGGCTTCCTGCTTTCCTTTATCTTTGCTTATGCTGACATTTTCTCTTTGCATTTTCTGTACAAAAGATCTATTTCTATATTTACAATAAATTTGTTATAAAAATAATAAAAAAAATGACATGTTTATGGTCTGTTCTTCACTTATATGACGCAGGCACCTCGGCATTTGGTACGTGCCTCTTTGTGGCGTGCGTAAACCTCGCCTTATCTACAGAACAGTTCATACAGCTCAGCTCCTCTTCAATCCACCTGAACCACTTGTACTCTCCATTAAATCCCCTTCAGTGCTTTGACGATGCACAACCACAGATGGGCACTTGAAGAGCAGAACAAAAGCAACGCCTGATGATTCATGTAAATGACAGGATGAACCACCTCAGTCAGAAATTCACAGTGTGTCAGCTGTTAAGGTGTAATAAGGTTTGAACATGCACGTTTTGTGCAACAACTCAGTTTGACAGGTTGATGTGAAAGGATGGACTACTGATGGCATTCTTCTGTTTGCTAATAAAAGCAACTCATAGTGTATGTACTTTTAGTCACAATGCATACAAGCGTATGAGACCACTGCATGTTGTACAATATGCAGAATCTATTAAAAACGCACAAAAGTAATGATCAGAGCTGCTAGAAGGTCCTCAATTCCAGACAGGACATTTCTGCATTGAGTCATGTTCTCCCCATGTAATCATGGGTTTTCTCTGGCTTCTATAAGGTGTGTGTGGAGGGTTTTTATGTCCAGTGTGTTTCTGGGTTAGGCTTTTAGACTGAAAACTTATCCAGGTTGTACCCCACCTTTCACCTGCAGAAAACTGGGATAGAAAATGAAACGTTTTTTAAATCATTTGTATCCCAGCACCATTATCTCAATTATTTTATATCTCATAAAAATTCTCATATGTTTAATAAAAAATGTTTAAAAAATCAAAGTAATTTTTTAAATTAGAAAAGCTGAAATCTTTCTGGTCAGCTGTATAGTTGTTTTAACTTAAAGGTAAACTGTGCCTTGCTACTACAACTTTTTAGTTTTGTATTTATTTATTTATTTATTTTTTTACCAAGAGCTCCCTGGTAAAATTGTTTTTGTAACAAGTGATATTACATGGTGTGATCTTTCAAAGTGTCCAACCAAAGACAGATTGCCAGACTAATGCAGAGACCTGTGTACCAGGCAATCTCTAAATGTGCTCTGATGAAAATCTCACTCAGTTCATCTTCAGGCCTCCATTCGCCTCTGTCTAGATATGACCAGATCACTCAGAATGGATATTAGTGCTAGATGTGAATGGAGCCACTGCTGATTGAGGACTCACACTGTTTTCTTAAAAACTCTTCCTGCTGTTTGGCTGTTAAGAGATGCTGCTCTCATTGAATCTGATAAATCTAAAGGAATATGCTGCTGCTTCTATACCCTTTGGACAATACAAGCATAATTTAAAACAGATGAATTGACAAATAAAATACTGGATACGCTTTCCTTATCTTTTTGATATTGTTGAGTCCTTTCCTGCATGCAACAGAGCTGCAAATCTTTTCCGGGGAATCCCTTTTCTCTGCACTGATTGATTGCAGATTTTCATGTAGGAACACAAATTTACAAAAGCGCCAATAAATCTGGCTCATCTACTTTGGAGTAGTGCCTTCAGTTGTATGGGTGCCAGTTTGAAAAAAATAAAAAAGTGGAGGAGTACAAGCAGCTAAAATGATGCTAAAGGAAATTGGACATCTGGATTAGTGACATTTGTTGGCAGATGTCCACCAGAGACATTAATACAACAAAGCATTAAAAAAAGAAGTTCACTCCTCTGTTTTAAAAGGTCTGCCAGTCAAAGGATGTTTAAGACAATTTGCCATCCCGACTGAGACACACCCTCCACTGAGCATAAAAACCTCTGGTAACGACCTCCCTATAATCTGTCACAGAATGACAAATGATTTATATTTTGGCATAGTGAAGCATGGGATGGAACTATAGTCAACCCAATTGTATTTGTTCAACACATTCCAGCAATGGGGCAAATCAAAACATAAAACAACTAACAGAAGCAAGCATTTCAGTGCAGTGGTAAAATAAAAGAAAGCAATCAAAGGTTGCAATGCGGAGTGCAGTTGAAGATGTTCCAGTTTTTATTATTCAAAGACAAAACTGAACAAATTAGTTTGTAAGCCTTGATTTATGAGAGCGTAGTGTTGCAGCAGTTTTAAATTTTTTCCAGAATTTTATTCTCTGAGCTACAAGGAGCTTCCATCTCATGAACCTGTAAATTAGAATTAAATTGAACAATGCAGTGAAAATCAATATGATTAATAACAGATTCTAAGATGCTTTGTGATCCTGCTGCAGTTTGTGATCCAATTTGATTTAACTCACAGTTTATACTTCCAATAAACGAAGTGGTAGTTCTGCCCAATTACACTCTGACAAGACTGCACCATGTCAGAGACACATGAAATTTTTATAATACTGTTGAAAATTATGATGAGCGTATTGGCTGCAGTTAACTTGCTCTCTCCTCTTTTTTTCTATTTTTGATCATCATAATGTTTCCACCACTGTCATTTCACGAGTTTTAGCATCTCTGGCACTAAATTCTGATGTGTGCATAAAGACCACTCAAGGTTGATCCAATAGACAAGCAATGCAGTATTTTTGGCATGCACATAGATGAATGCATCACATTTTACAGTAATATATAGTAGCTTAAAAATATTGCACAAACCCAGCCCTTTACACTTATGGTATACACTGATGTTAATATGATGGTTTTATTCTGAAACAATGAGCTGTTGGAGAGCTGAGATTCTTTTTTATAACCGTCTACAGCGTACAGCTGTTTGGTGACATCACAGCTGGGTGACAATAGGTCACAGAATCTGGCAGAAGTCATATTGTTTTGCTTTGTTACTCTCTCAACTGATAAGTGCATCATAACAAATAACAATGCCAAAGGTTTAAATCAGTCATTGCATAATCTGAAATGTTCCAGCTAAAAGATAAAACAAAAAGAAAAAAGAAAGCTGTCTGAACTGTCTTTGCGGGTCTAATTTTAACCGTATGACGTTATTTATCATTTCTTTACCTCATATCCAGCCCCCTTTGCACGTCCCCTCTTTGTCTTCTCTTCACTGTTGATCTATTAATGAGAAAAATTATTTCCCCCAATCGGCTGACAGCTTAGTTTTTTTCACACATTTTTTTTCCCCATTCACTCTCTTCCCCTGTTTCTTTGTGACAGCATTATCTCCTCTACTTGTTGTTCCTCATTGTCACTTCATCCCACTGTGAGAATTGTTTTAGCCTTGGCATCTACAAAAAAACAAAGCCATTTTGCAAGGGCAGGTAAATGGCGGTGAATAAACGATCTGTAACTCCCCTAAAAGCTTGACTGATCTTCAGTTGGTATTTTTGCTGAGGGCAGACAGGTAGGCGTTGAGAAATAGTAGGTTGAAACTTTATACAGAAACAGTGGTCACTGATTCAAGGCTGCAGACTAAACGCCACTTGAAGGCCCTTCACCTGTATACACTTTCTGATTTCTGATTTTATTTTTTTTCAGCTTGCACAAAGGAAAATTGCTCCAAGTTTATTCCTGTTCATGACTCTAAATGGGATTTTAAAGAAAGGATAAAAAAAGCACATATAATTTTATTGTTTTTCGATGTAGATGGTAGGGATGGTCATAAAAGTCACAATTATGTTTAGAGGTTTGAAAGTCAAGGCAATGTCTTTCGTTAAGCAAATTGAGAGGCCTGAGAATAATCACAGCTAGATACTTTCCCTATTAACAGACTCTTGTGGTGAGAGGAAAGTTTCTCTGCTGTGAACCAGAACCAAAAGGTGACAAGAAGATCTGGAAGTTACCTTTAATATATCTGTTTAAATGAAAATCTTATCATCTATTTTGGTCCATTCCAGTTCTTACATTTATGAAATACATTTTGAGCCATAGTTTCGAATTTTCAGAAATTTTTTTTGAGAAAAACATTAAATTATTTTAACGTTTAATCTTCTAAAACTAGCTTAGATTATGTATTTTTTGTTTTAAATTAATGTATCTTTGCTATTAATCAATAGTAACCAGGTGGCTAAATAGCACAAAGTATAAGTATGTGCATTACATAATCTTGGCTATGAAAGGCCCTAACATTCTTGTTGCTGTACGAAGCAAAATTGCTGATGCTGTTGCCGCTGCCAATGCAGCCCATTTACAACCTATAGTCACTGTGGTTCCAAATTCCTGCAGCAGCTTGAGAGTATTTAAATGAAGGGGAACATAACAGACTGAACATCAAGACCGAGGTTTGCAGTCTGATCACGTCTAGTAACCATATAATTTAAACACAGAAATAACCAGAGGACTTTTTCTTTCCCCAAAACAAATCTGTCCTGAGATATATTGACAGGGTTGGTTTGGGTTCCACACAGTAAAAAGTACCACAAACATAAATGAAGTGCAGAACGCAGCTCCTTCCTCATTTAACAGTGTGAAGCTGGTGTGAAAATCAGACTGTCAGTTTCAGAGAGTCATGATTAATGAGTGAAACACACACCTTCTGTCCAACACAGAAAGATGTCAGAGGATGGGTTTTTGAAACAATCTGACCATCTGATGTGTTTGGACACAGCAAAAGTTAAATTCTGGTCATCCATCATATACACCACTAATCATGAAATATTGTGAAATTCAGGAACTTAAAATTGATTGCCCAAGTAAAAAGCATATTATTTTATTCTTGTTGATGTTATTTTAATGAAAAACCAAGTTTACTCATTATATCAGATCCATCCACTCATCCACTGCCTATAATCGCCCATCTTTAAAAGGTCGTGGATGGGCTGGTACCGATCTCCACCAGTCATTAGGTGAGCATGATAACAGATTTGATAAAGTTCAAAGGTCTTAATTGTAATTTTAACATTGGGGCTCCGGAGGGCCGGCAGAGGGCTCCAAGGAGGCACTGGGAGGGGCCTCGGAGGGAGCACTGGGAGGAGGCAACGAGGAGCCACTGGGAGGAAACGAGGAGCCACTGGGGGGCAACGAAGAGTCACACAGAGGCGACGAAGGCCCACTTACTGTGGCGGGACAAGCCACCAGCCGTCCCGCCTGTCGGCACTCGGCCGCCTGAAACTCCATGACCACGGGGACAGTGGCTGAAGGCAGGCTGGCTGAAGGCTGGCTGAAGGTAGGCTGGCAGCTGCAGCTGAAGGCAGGTTGGCAGCGGCGGCAAGAGGCAAAGGGTCTGCTGCAGCTGCTGAATGTAGGCTGTGACAACAAACCATACAGGTCAAGGTTAAAGTTGAGGAGAAGTTCAACACAGTCTTAGGTCTTTACAAGATTTGACGACTCTTAAAACACTGCTCAGCCATCCAAAGACTGAAAAAGCATGGTTACTGCAACCATATCAAGACAAAGTGCCAACATAAAACCCCCAACATCATGAAAAGTACTTTACTGTAGCTGGGATTTGAACATAGGGCATAAATTATTGCTGTTCTTGGAGCCACAGAGCTAACAACTTCTACACCGTACAAGTCTCTATGGAAGGACACATTCATCCATTGTCCATATTGCTTATCCTTGTGCGACCGGGGTGGTGTCTGTGTCTATCTCCAGTTTTCATTAGGAACAGCCTGGACAGATAGCTTGTCTATCACTGGGAAACTTGGTGATACACGGGGCAGACAACCATGCAGACTCACTCACAACTGGAGTACCCAGAAAGAACCCACTCATGCACATGGGGAACAAAAAAAAAGGCTGTGCAGAAAAACACCAGGGAGGGATTCATACCTTTTTGCTTTGAAGCAAAAAAAGTAACAACTGCTTCGCTTTGCAGCTCTTTCTGGATCTACAGAAATATAAATCTTGGAATAAATTTAGAAAGAGCATCTCTCTGAGACAATCCCAATCTGTCAGCCTTCATGCAGGTGAAAAAAATAATAATTTTCCTTTCCCAAACATGTAATTACACAGTATATTCTGTGTCACCTAAGCTCCTGCATGAAAAGCACATCAGGAATCACCTTGCGATTACGAAACTATTAATGCTCATTTGAACATCTCTTCATCCTTCTTTTTCTACCCCTTGCACATTTTTAAATCTTTCTATCCTTTAATCCTTTCCCATCTCTTTATGTTCATGGCTCCTTGCTCTTTCTTTGCCTCCCTCTGTGTGCTGCTTATAGACGTACGCTATCTGAAGCCATTTCTATTTCCATGATCTTCTGTCTGTCACACTTTCTTTTTTAGTTGCTTGACCTGCAGATCTTAAGCCAAACATGTGGTCATAAATATTTTAATGGCACTTCTGGTTTTCCATCCTGCTGTTAAGTGCTGACAATGGTCAGATTTGCTCTAGATTTTTTGTGTAGAGTTTTTGATCTGTGTCTATTAACCTGAATTGCCGTAGTCGTTGCTGACCTTGGAGACCAGCAGTTAAAAGAGAGAACAACAGCAGAGCTGATGAGGCAGAATCGAGAGCGAATTTACAAAAAAAGGTGGAGCGACGGAGGAAAACTGGTCCAGCTCGTTTAAGTGTTAGTTAGAGCCTGCCTCCATGTTTCTGCTGACAGCTGAGCAATTTAGCAGATGTGATGGTGTGCAGCTACTAGTTCAGCCATATGGCTCACCAGTGATCAAACATCGTTGAACTAATACCAAGTGATGTTTCATGCTTCATGTTTCATTCCCAATGCAGTAGTTCTGCATAGTAATTTCTCTACCTACAGCATATTTCTTATACATCCCTGTTAATATTTTGTGATATAACAATTAAAAATTGCTCCCTAGCAGGTTGTTGTCATGTGTTTTTACTGTAATCACCAATATATGCTGGCTTCCTGCTGCTGCTGCTAGAGCAAGAGAAATGCTAATTGCGCTGGGAAGACGGCATTTGAATACAAATGCATCGTGAAATCGAGCTAGGGTGTCCTAATAACATGACTCTGATGCACATTCGCTCACACAGCTCCTCAAACCAATCAGGCTCATTAAAAACCTGTTGGAAGAATCCTCTGCATTATTAATGCAGAGTGATGCATTCAAGATTCTGCCAGATGTTTTATTCATAGTACTTAAATATAAATGGCATGTGGTGAATACGGGATGTATTTTTAGAAGAATTTGTTAATATTCCTCTTGATCATGACAGCGTTAGCGCCGCTCACTGCAGTGCTGGCTGTTTGTATGTGTGGTAAATGCTGTGTTTGTGTAAGGGAGTACCAGAAGTGGCATGGAATCAATAGCGTGCAACACGGCGAAGAGCAAAATGAATGTAGTCTGCAGTGTAACAGTGTGCTTTCGCGTATTTCCGTGTCAGATTTCCAGTGGATCGGACCGCTCACATTGTGAACTTTAGTGATAGTCTAAGCACTAGGAAGAATTTATTAATCCTGAGTCTGTCCTTTAGTCCCTCCAATCCTGTGAAGAAGGAGTTGTCTGGACATATCACTAAAGACATAGCTATGAAGACTTAAAACTAGACTGCTACGTTTTATCTCTGTTTTTATGTTCTTGTTTTTATGTTTGCGTCTTTGTGAGGGACTTTGTGATTTCAATGTCTGTGATAGGTGCTATGTAAATAAAATTTACTTACTTTTACTTTCTAGAAGCTCTGTTAAAATTCCAAAACTATTCTAATTTTGCATATAAAGAACCATTTTCCAAACGTTTGAGCATATTTAACACAAATTTCTTAAAGTTTTTTGATGGGATAGTGATCTGTCCAGGATGCACTCTGCTTCTTGTCCTATGACCACTGGAGACATAACCCTCCAACCCTTCCCCCAACACCATGACCTTGCAAGGACAAGCTCATATAGCTGGCAGAGGTCAGGATGGATTATTAAAAGCTTACAGCAGTTCAAATGGTATTTTGAACTACTGCATACTGCCTTATTCCTCCATAAAATATTCTGACAGACCATCTAATGTAAGGATGGTAGCAGTTTTAAAGGTGTTTCAAATATTTTATTGCAAAAACAAACATAAACAAAAACACTTCCATATTATTCATATGAAGGTAATTTTGGCGTCTTAAACTTCTGTATTTGCTTTTGGATGTGCTTTGACTAACTCAGTCACATTGGGAACGCTAAGAGAGTCAAAACCTCTTAAAACTTTACTTCAAACAAATCTGGCTACCTAAACTTCATCAAAAGACAAAATGTATGAATATTGAAATATTTCTCTTATTTTACTGTGAGGTGATGAATTTTGCCGTGACATATTTCAGTTTCAATCTCAATCTCAGGCTAATTCTTGAAAGAATTGTAAATTTTTGACTTTGTGGGATTTAACAAAGTCAAAAAAATGATTCAGAATCTCCCATCCGTATTAAAACTTGTGATTTGTGTGTTTTAGCAGATTAAAAGTGGTACTCAAAAGACCTGGCAATGCTTACAATGGCATGGCAATCAGCATAAAGCTGAGTCTAAAACAAAGAAAGGATCAACCCCTTTGAGCTCTTGGTTCTTTTTATATGTTTATTCAGTAGCAGCTGCTCCTGTCACAGCAAATAACATTTGGTCACACAATTCCCAGAGTGCGTTCGTATGCGTGCCTGTGTGTAGCATGAATGAAAGGGAAAGGAGCACAGATATTTAGCATAAGATAGGTGTTTCCTCATACTTGTTTTCCAGTAATCCATCAGACACTGAAGCCAAGCAACTTTATTATTACTTTTCAATGCCAACTCATTCATCCTATTCTCGCCACAAAACGTCAGCACACACAGCGAGCAGAAACATATGCCAGGAACTCAGAGCTGTTAACTCAAGCATGACAACGTTAGACCTCAGCTAATCACTGATAGAAACCAGGGCTTATAAGCGCCATGCCCCAACTATTCACCAGCAGGCATACAAATCAACCATTCACTTCAGCACTTTGTTTAGCCACACAGTGCTGTGCATAGTCAGGAGATGCTGTCAAAAACAGGCAAGGACACAGCTGTATCAGTGAGCGACTCCATGCATAAACTCTTCACTGCTGAATGAACACTTCATTTACTCTAGTGTTAGAATTTAAACACTTGAAATAGTATTTTGTTTGCATTATGTGTTTTGAATGATTATATATTTATCTAATAAAATATTCACAAAGGCAAAGAAGGACTTCAACTCCCAGGAGGAGCTTTGTGTAAATAGGCGGTGATTTGTCTGAGCAAGTGTTTTAAATACTCCAAATGGCCGATGCAGGAGATGTCTTAGACATGCATTAGAGAATCAAAGCAACATTCCAAGTATGTTTTTGATGAGAGAAAAACATTATAAAATGATATAAAGTCATCACAAAAAAAAATTAATAATAATATTTGGAAAATTTTCCCCTCCTTAATATAGATATGCATTTGGGAGGTGGAAGTATGTTTAATAAATGCTTTATGGTTGTTATTTTCATAAGGAACTTTTAATCTGACAAATGGGCTTATCGAAAACATATTGTAATTTAAATTCAGGCACTGGTGAAAGAAACATTTATATTCAAATTACCATCATCTGCAATGATGATGTTAAAGAAAAGAAAACATTTCCTTATCCAGAAAGAAACTACAATAGCAAGTGTTATATTTTCTAACAATATTTCAGTCTTTTGATGCACCATGATAGTGAAAATGTCTAATTTTTTTGTCTTGAAAGCTTTTCATACAGTTGGGCAGAATCCTACACCATAATAACTTAATAAATATATTAAAAGTAATCAAGGATGAGCAGGAAGTAATTATTTGGACATTAGTCTGTTTGCCACAGGGGGACTACAAACTCATAATATAACATATGGAATATGAAGGCATGAAATCATTGATACATTCAAGGATCTTGCTGTTTAACCCTGGAGTACATACTTACACATTTTATTCACACAATTTATATTACACTAAGACTTTAAATTACGGTCTTCTAGCTTTAATTGGGGACACTAACACTTTAATCTAAGATATACGTACCAGCATCATTTCATTACAAATGAATACCTCCTATGTTACATAAACATTTAGTTTGCACGTCAGATATTAAGACCCTATAAGAATCTTAGGAAAACTAATTTTCTTTACATTTTATATGAAAAAAAAATTTTTTTTCAGTTTTTGTCAGTTTGAATTTTAGTAGATGTGCAGGACAAAATCAGGTTTCAAAGACGTTCTATTAAAATAAAGAAAAATAGGACTTCTCGCAGACTGAGAGGAGGGCTTTAAAGTGCTATTACTGCTTTCCAACTGCACTGGACACCTACAAGGTGTTGAGTGGGCATGTCTATTCCAACTCAAAGTAATCACAAATCATGTAAGTGCTTTAAAAATCCAATTTCTTTGAACTCTGATGTTCACTGAAGTTAATAAAAAAGCACCATTCGGCAGAGAAGATGACGGCATCCTGCCTTCTGTCTGCAGAGGCAAGTAACAAATTTCAGGCTCCCACACGTATAATACACGTGCAAAAATTCTTAAAAGGAATTTACTTATTACTCCAGCGGTGTATCATCAAACTTCTAAAACAATGTTCACCTTTTCATTGTCACTGAATGACAGAAAAGATTCTGTTTAGTGTTTAAGTGTAGTTATGAAGACTTGGTGACCCCAAATATCACTTTTTTGCTCCAACAGTGGGCTTTGGAGACTTTGTTACTTCACTTTCCCTTCAGCTCACAGTATATTGCTCCAAATATCAAATTGGGTCCTCATCCAGCCTGTGTGCTCTTTTCACAGTTCCAGTTGTTTTAACGTTTTTAACAATCTATCTAAAACCCTATTTGCATGGGATAAGCATTATCTGCGGACTCCACGTAACAAATAAATTACTTCTCAAAATCTCCTTTTTATGTGCTGGATTCACATGGGACAACCATAGTTTGAGATTTTGTTGAAATTTATGGACATCTCCCTGGATATGACGTTAATGCGCTGTTTCGTGGCAAAATCAAATTCAAAAATACTTTATTAATCCCAAAAGGAAGTCATATCAATTGAGATTCTTCAAAGAGTTATTGTAAATAATGTTGATGCGAGGAATGACATCATTTAATGTGAAAACTACTTTTTGACTGTGTTACTGCCGGCGCTAGCCAGCTGTGTCACAGAAGGCTACAAACAGAAGGAAGTTATTCTTACTGCACAGTGCAATGCATATTGTGAGACACCATTTGCATCTGATTTTGTTCCTTCTCTTCAGTCTTTTCTTTTCCAAAATAATAAAAAATACTTCAGTTGCACTTATTGCACAGGAATTGTTGGAGTGCCTACCAGAGATCGGTAGAGTGGCCAAGAATTGCATTCAAATAGGTTTAGCACTATTTTAATATATATTTTTGCTTCATTACATGTAAAAAAAATAGTTATCTAAATAAAATGGTGCAAAAATATACTGTGTAGTAAAGCTACTCCAAAACTTAGTACATATAACTAGTCAATATCCACTCCTGCTGCCAACACTACAGTATTAATTAGAATCCATTTGTATGTTGTTAATTTAAATATATGAATCGGAATCAGGAATGTAAATGGAATGGGGTTTTTTATTTCTTTGTATATTTTAGTTAGAAAGCAAGAAACTGTATGTTGAGCATTTTCTCAAAGTACTGTTTGCCCAAAATGAGAGTTCTAAATGAGTAAATAATTTGATCATTTAGCCTATTTATTTGTTTTTGTTTTTCTAGCATTATTGTCTGGTATTCCAACAATAAGTGCTTTGCTAAGATGAGTTTTTAAATGAGGTGAAATCAGAGAGATTTCACAGCACGATGAGTGTGTCATCAGACACATTCTGAGGGAAGAGAACCTGGGTGAATATAAAAAGGAGTTATCAAATTATGATTGTTTTATATGGGGAAAAAAGCTTTCATAAAGACTTGAGCCTCTGTGAAAATGTGGTTGCTTCTGTTGTAAAATCATGAATTAGTCATTATCCATGCTCAGGACTGATTACTGCCTAATTTTGGAAATAATAAATGACTTGAAACATGATGGAAATGCGGTTGAAACATGATGGAGGGTAAAAGCTCTCAAAAAGCAACACATTATATCACAATCTGGACAAATTTAAGAGCAGATGAGGACCAAAGGATTACTTATCTATGTTTATGACTTTGACACTCAAAAGAACCACAGTTAGTCAGTACCACAAAAGCAAAACGGTGGTGAACCTAGTCAAAAGTGATCGCCCAACTAAAATTACTCAATGAGTGCACCGACAAGAGGTCACAAAGGAACAGAGAACAATATATATAGCACTGAAGGTCTCACTTGTCTTAGATATGATCATTTTTACAAAACACACATTTGCCAAAAAAATAAACAAAAAATCTTGATAAATCCCAAGATTTCTGAAAAATGTTTTTCTGGACTCAAGGCATAAAACTGGAACATTATGGGAGATCTGTGTCCCTTTGCATCTGGAGCTACACAGCTCTGCTGCTTTAGGATCTTGACAACTTTGTACCAGATATTCTGATCTTTAGCAAGAAATTCATGAAGAGAATATCCATTTCTAACTCTAAGTTCAGGCACGCCAGAAAGATAAAATGAAAAATTTACAGTGGCATAGAAAAAAGAAGCAGCCTAAACTTTAATCTGATTTCGGTGCAGGAGGAGTACCTTAAACGAGTAATTCATTTCAGAAAACCCTTCAATGTACTCGATTTACTACAATTTATCAAAAAAAAAAAAAAAATTTAATTGCATCAAAATTCCTCCACAGCTTTATTGTCAGTTATTCCAAATGCTTCATGGAAATTGTTCCCAACAAGAGAGACAAAACTAGTTTTTACGTTTTAAAAAATCATCTGTTTCATTACAGAAGATGTCATGGTTTATTCTTTGAAGGAAAAAGTACAACAATCATTTTCAAAATTAACTATTAAGCTCTAAAAAGTAGGTTCAGACAACAGGGGACCTCAGACCGAAGGTTTGCATTCAACTACAAATTGAACTACCATAATAACTAATAAATTTGTCCTTAAGCTATCATTAAAACTCTGTAAATTTCAAAGAGTCAGTATCCTCAGTGCAAACACCAAATATTTTAATCAGCTGCCCTTAACAGATTGCACTTTTACTTCACTAACTACATCCCCATGAGCCGTGTAAATCTCTGTGTCCTAACCCTTACGCTCCTTTTAGCATCAGAACTAACCTTTACCTCTCTCCTGCTGCCTGGAGATCTAACCTTCCCAGAAGGCTGTGCACCATGAGCCCATACTGCCAGGGCTGTTACGCTGCAGTTCGAGGTCATCACACTATGGACACATACTGACAGGCCTCATGGCTGTGGACATATTTGTCCTTTTGAGAGGAGCATGAAGCTGTTTGCAAAAGAGCCATTTGTGCAGTTTTGCTGTCGGAGAATTACAATTGACCCGTGTTTTCTAAGGACCTTCAAATTTAGCATTTTTGCCATCCAAAGATTCAGAATCTCTGAGTCTGGTCGATTTGTATGCCTTTACCCAAACTGCAGTTTGTCAGCCTGCCATAGGCGTCATATTGTAGTAACATATTTAGACACACATCTGAATTTCAGATGGTCAGCAAAAGATTAGGTGACAGCACGTCCCACATTTTTTCAAGCACCTTTAGCCCAAAATCTTCACCAAGGCAGAGAGAGAAATATGTATGCCTGTATGTTCCACACGCTACCTGAGTAGAGGCATTACCATTTCAGGGAGGAATAACCTCTCTGAGTGCCCCTTTAAATATTGAATGTGCTCTATTTTCTCATGCAAGACCTTCATTTTGCCTGCATGCGTGTGACTGTGTGTGCAGCCTGCAATTACCCTGCTGTTGCTCTAAGAGACAGGGAGGAAGCGAAGCAACGGGAGTCAGCAAGGCGATAATAAAATTGAGGACAGAAATGAAGTCAGACTACACAAGGAAAAAAAAAAAAAAAACATGATTATGATAATTTGCAGTTGAAGGGGCATTGTAAAGGTTTCAACCTTCTTACATTGTAATTACAAGGAAGTATGCGTACACTGTTGGACATAGATTCATGTGTGAGGCTCCCCAGTCCTTTGACTTTCTTCATGTTTCCCTTCAAAAACAAGAGAGGACTCATGAAAAATGCAGATTGTGAAAAGTCAAATGGAAAACTGTGACAAAGTGGTTGATGTTGCGTATATTCTCCACTTGTCTCTCAAGCATATTCATGATTATTTGCATTTTTTAATAGTTATTTACAATGGTTTAGTTTAAAAACCCTGTAGTAAGTTTCCTTCACAGGTTTGTTTGTGATATATTACAATTAGCTTCCAAGCATATGTTGTTGAAGTAAACTTTACTGAATCATCAGATAATTTTAAATGGTCTGTTAAAAGGTAAATTTCTGGCAAACTGTTTTTGTTAATGTTTCTTTGTATATAGTCACCGTTGTGTGTTCATTTGTTCAAATCTTACATCCAGTGTGTGAGAGGTCTTCCAGCACTTCCTGTTTGTATAAATTGACATAATTTATGGCATCACTGGATACAACCAATGTTTTAGTTTAGTATTATTTGTTCTCTTTAAAGGAACATTTGGAGCTGAACGTGAGGCATTATATTTTGCAAACTAATTAGTTGTGTAAATGAATTTGTAGTTTTGATAATTCTGGTTTATTTCGAACTGGATTGTTTGGTTTAATCTATTTTCTGATGTACAGACAGCTGAGATGCAGCATAAAAAGAAGTCTGAGGTTGTTCTTCCATAGCATTTAGCCAGAATAATAATGCATGCTACCAGTTACAAAACAAATTATAGAACTGAAATTAAATACTTTCATGTAATAATAGATTTAGAAATATTTACTGCCCATCCAGTTTGTCCACTCTATACTGAGCAAGCAACTGTGAAATGACAAAATTCACTACCAAAGGGGTGTATTATTATCCAAAGCTGGCAACTAAAGCTGATTGATGAATTTGTTACAACAGAATAGTTTATTATTATTTACAATGTCTAACTGATTAAACTGACTGCTTGTCACATTATTACAAATTTAGTTGTGTTTTATTAGGATTTTATGAGGTACACTAATACAGACTAATGTGATGTTGAAGGCAAATTATGCAGTTTTGTTTGTTTATTTTTTTCATTCGACAAATAAACATCTCGAGAGAAACCCCGTTTGCTGTATGTTTCTGCTTTGCACATATCCAGGCAACATTTTTTGTATATGTTTTTCCTCGAGTTTACAAAGTCTGGATGGATTCAAATCTTGCTGGATATTTTTTGACTGGGCCATTCAAACAAATGAAATGTTTCAATCATAGCATTCTATTGGAGCTGACCCGAACGCCCATACCAGTCTTACATATTTTGTCACTATTACCCTGTATTTAGCTCCATTCATCTCTCCATTAGACTCCAATATTTGTGCAATGATGTTTTTTTATTTCTCACAAATAAAGGATCCATGATGACAATTTACTCATTTGGACATAAAAAATGGAATTTACATTTTTTATGTCCACTGAAAACAACCTAGACTCAAAAAACTGTAATTTTCTTGAAATTGATATTTTGTAAATTTTTTTAATATTGTATTTTGATTTTTTTTTTTTTTTTCAGTGGGTGATCTTTATAATTGAACTTGAGACATATATACTGTTCAGGGTCAAATTGACCCGCTGATTAAAATAAAGACAAATGAGTCATGCAGAGAGTATTTATGTTTTCCTCCACTTGTGCTGAGTGTCCACTCTGAGTGGGTGGAGTTTGTCCACAGGAACAGAAAAGTTTTCTGTCAAAAGTTGTATGAACACCTGCTTTGTTTCCTAGTGAAGTAAAGAGAATAGTGAGAAAGTGGGCTTGTTTATGTGTGTGTGCACGTGTGCATGTATGCGTGTGGTGTTTGTATGTGGTGAAATATGGTTCATAGCTGCAAGGAAACATATAGAATTGGACATTTTTAAAAATCTTTTTTACCCTTCAACTTGACTGCTTTTATCTGTCAAATTAACCCAAACAGTATCTATGTAATATGGAGACGCAGGCGGGTGGGAGGTGGGGGGGTGGAAATGTGTAAAATGAACACATTTTCAATTTATATGTACCTATTAAGACAAATAGAAAAAGTTTTATGCAAAAAAAAATAAAAAATACTTCCAACTATTTAAAAAAAATTTTTAAACTTTAAAACTGGTCAATTTGACCCGCAACATAACAGGACGTTTAGAGGCTGAGACACACTAATAAATATCCTGATCTAGGTCTCTGTCGCTTCTCAATCAGAGAAAGACACATGGTCACACCAAACATAATTTTAAAGAACCAGTGAATCCAATATTTATATTTTTTAAACTGAAGTGTTAGAGACAACCAACACATTCACAAGGAGAATATACAATATTTCAGCTGTAGATCTCAATCAATGTTTTCTGAAGGTGGTTACAGTTCTAATAGGATCAGTTGTACATTATTATTCTCCAAAATAAAGGTCATTGGAATTAAGAGGCAGATAAATGAATGAATCAATCAATTAGATTTAGAAAAAGAGAATGCGTTGTTGGTATTGGAACCACATCACATGCTCTTCTCTCACAACAGTAGCAAACTGTTCTTATTTCAGGTTTTTTTTTTTGCCTTCGTTTTTATGCTAATACGACAGTACTGTGGACAAAAATAACCTCTGCAAGTACACCTTCTGGAAGGAATGCAACTGGAACATTACTACACTATCCCAATGACACCGCCGCCTCCCCAGTGGTGGTTAGAAGCTCTCTGCTATCTAGTGTAACAGCACAACAGCAATAAAAGATTGTTGATCCTGAGTCTAAAAATTGCATTCTTTGACCTACATAGACAAATTGTAAAAAAAATAAATAAATAAAAAATATGACATAACAGTTCAATTCATACCACCAAGGAGATGTTTTACACACATATACTTTACAAGAATTAACTGGCCCAAATGGAAATCTGAGCCAAATTATATTGAATCATAACACAATGATATAATAAATAGATTTGACATGCTACAGGTCCCAAAGTGGTTTGCTTACAAGTTTGAAATGGCAGTAGGAAGGAATAAAATAGCAACACACAGTTAGGAGATGGTCAAGGGGCGAACTGACCCTGAGTTTACAGTGTGAAGTTTTTTTGCAAACATAAGGAACATTGCCAGTTGAAGCTAGCTGTTAATATCTTAAAAGATGCAGAAATAAACAAAAACAGTGCATGAAAACATGCTCAGCTTGTAGCTCCTGTACAACCCAAGCCATTGGGATTGTCATACTGTAAGTGTCCAAAGATGTACACGTTGCATTTAGAATGCCTGTTCACTAATCACGCATGGGTCAAAGTGTTTGACATTAACAGGAAGCTTCGAAGTCTTTTATTGTGCACGTGTGTACTTTTTAGATTTCAGGGATGCCAGTACATACACAATCACACACACCTTTTTTGTAAAAGACACGCAGTCCCGCATAAACATGTGCATACAATAACAAAATATTACAAGGCAAGTAAGATCAGTCATAGACTCCCCAGAGCATGTCTGTGTTGTAGCGAATGCATTGCGACAGGGAACTTGACTCACCACAACACCCGAGGGAGCTGGGCATTAGCAGCGATCCAATGTAGCAAGGCGCTTGCAGCACCAAACATCCTTTTGAAAGGGAAACAACACCCGATGCACCGCCATCCCACAACTGTCAGCGTCAATTACCGTGAATTTTTCAAATCACTGTCATGCCTCAGTTCATCTTGCTGAACTGGAGGTGAAATGTCCTCAATGGTCTCTGAGATCTCAGTGAAGAGATCACCTCAGTGAGACAAACTGAATTTTAATATGTCTAAAAAATTATAGAAGTTTTCATAATCAAACTTTTGTGCTGTTTTTTTATAGCAAAATAAGAAGATAAAAAAACGAATTGAGAGTGCTTACGTAGTAGGATTAGTGTTACAAGTAGCTGGACCGTAAAAGATCTGCTTTGCTTTGTGGTTCTGCAGGAGCCTGCAAATCCTAAGAGAGATTTTCAAAAAGAGAGAAGTCACTTTGAAATCTATCCTATTTTGCATACAACATGTTGTATTATCCCATGCACATAGTCTCCTAATTGAGACTTCAGTTAATCCATCTGCAGCCTAAGGATCACTCTCATTTCAAGTGAAAGTCATCTTATCTGTTAAAGGTGTGCGACCCTCCAGTGGCATTTTGGTTTTCAGCTGCTTGTCATCATTTTTTTATGAGTCACAGCGTTGGAAAAATTTAAAACTGGGGGGTTAAAAAAAATACTTGAAAGCATACAGAAACAAGGAAAGAGCTTAAATGATGAAAAGTTAAAATGCTGAGAGATCAAGATCAAGACCACCCACTTGCAAATTACTTATGGGCAGTTTTATTTTATTTTATTTTATTGTTCTTTCTTTCTGAGAGATCAAAACAAAAACATCTGTCAACAAATGATCATAACTACTCAATCTGGAGAATGCCATTATTTTACAGTCAGAGCACAGGATTCACTGGAAATCCTTTGCCATTGTTCAATATTTGTGATCCCAAAACCTTTATGCCAGTGAACAATGTGCAAATGGTATAAACTGAATTCTTCTGAGACAATGTTTTTGACATAATCAGACAATGTGGGCTTTTTCCATTGGTCCAAGACCTGAAGACACATTAGCTAATGCACAGAAATTTATGGAATGCCACAGCAAAACCAAGAACAAGATGCCAGTTCAAAAATTAAGAAAATAGATTAAAAAACATATATATTTAAAAGGAAAAAAGGTGATTTTTGGTCAAATATACTATGACTAAATATACTATGATGATTTGGTGAGTTGCCACATTCACCCAATCATCCTCACATCCATTCAATGAAAAACAGATCGACAGAAAACTTGGGATTAAGTGCCCCGTATAACCGATAGGAGGAAACTGGAATCAAACCCATAATTTTTGGTTGGCAAGAGAACTGCTTCCTGGGAAGTGCAATCGGCTCACAGTGATCAACACTGCTGATAAGCTGATGGTGCAAATGCTGTTTCCGCAGCACAATACTGAACTTGATGGTGAAAGTAGAGAAACCTGAAGAAAATTTTGCTGGTTGTTATAACAAAATCACAGTCCAGCTGTATCCTGTGATGTACCTTTATGGTACGGTAGAAGGTATGCCCTATTAGGTAAGTACTATAAATGTAGAAATGTATTTTTTTTCAGTTTTTGTTTTGTTTACCAGCACTAACGACCACATTTTCATTTCACTTTTTTCATAACAGCTTACAGTCTGATATGTTTTTTTTCTGTTCATTCTCTTCTTTCATATTTTCCTTGGTATTGTGCTGTATTTTCAGAGCATCTATGTAACTGAGAGTCTTCTTTCTTATATGTTCTTCTCATGTCATTACATCTCCACTCAGGCGTTGCTTCCCTTATATTTCTCAAGCTCTGGTGGTCAGTGAAAACCACAGCTTAGAGCTTTAATTGCACCCCAAAGGAGCCTCCTTCTCTTTTCTCATCATACACTCATCACTTCTGCTATCACTTTGCTTTGTTCTTTCTTACTCTTTTCCTCCTTCACTTGCTCTTGTTACCACTTACATGCTTTTTTCCTTGTCATTCATACCTTTTTATCCTTTTTTTTTTTTTTTGCTTGCAGTGAATACTAATAGTGTCCAGAGCTTTTTTCCCCGACTAAACCTAATACTTCACAAGCACTGCAACAGTTTTAGTAAAATTTAAAAAAAGCTGTCAGGCCCTCATGTCTTGCATGAATTTAACAAGATTAAGGCTCTAAAGCCTCTCAAGGGAGCTCTGTGAATCTCTACTTAGCTACAGTTTTGATATGTGATAAATTTTGTCATTGGCGAACAACTGTACCGTGACATGTTTTAAAATCACACCACCACACATGAAGTTATGGAAGTTTTTGTATTTTGTAAGTTCATATGAGCATTTCCCTAATATAACCAAGGAATGCATGATTCTGAATCACTGTTATTGCTGTGAGATCTGACTAGATCTCAGCCTTGTTTGGAGATTTTATTTTTTTATTTTTTCATTTGTTGCTGTTGTTTAGTTGAAGGTACTGTGTGCAAAGCTGCAACTGTAAAAGGTTCAGAGTTCAGAGCCAGTTCAAGAAGATTCAGATGTTTTCTGTCACGCTGCTGTGAACTGCCTGCCCCTTTCCACACCACCATCCCGCCACAGGCTTCTGCTGATTGTGATTCATCCAACCCAAGTCCCAGTCATAACAGTCATACCGAACAGCGGTTGAGTTCATACACAGAAGAAAAACAAAACATGGTTTTAAAAGCTCAAAGGGGCAAAATGTGATAAGTAGAATACCTGTCATTCAAAGCTACAGTTACCTTTGAGCTTGTTTTATAAGAATGTGTGATCAACAATATCTTCCTTTTTTTTTATTTCTTAGAGATGTCCAATGACATCTTTTCTGCTTGCCACCGTCTAATGCAATGACATGACCTATGGATTCTTTTAGGAGTCTTTATGTGTTTACTTTTTTGCAGTGCCAACTTCCAAAATGAGATAATTTTCATTACCATATGCATGCCAGAAAAAAAATGGCTTCATGCAAATGTAGTAATGATACTCAAACTTAAAGGTCAGTGAGGACAGTACAGCAGAAAACACTGGAAAAGTGTCAGACCATATTAGTACAAAGTTTTTGAAATATATTTGAGAACTTTCTAAAATTAGTGAGGCAGATTTCATAATGTTCCACAGGCTGCGTGAAGTTCACAGGAAATTGGTTGCATCGCTTCGCACAATGTTACAGAGTGAGTCTTGATTAAGTCTGTGATTAAATCCTGTTCATGTCATGTTTTTAAATGAGAAGTGTTTCTCAAACAGCTTACATCAACAAATAATAGTTAAATAAGTACATTAGCTGATTAAATAAAGTAGGTCCTCCTGCCAGATGGCATTGGGATTTAAAATGTGCCACTAGTATATTTTAAATCCTATGTTTGAGTTTGGGTAATCTGCTAAAATAATATTAAGATGAGAATTATTGCCATTTTTTACTATGTGTGGCCATCAGAAGGCTTTCCTTGTCAATTAATCCAAGACTGTTTCTGAGCAATGACAGAATGATACATTTTGTGAAAATATTGATTACTGAGTATTATTTACAATATTCATCACATTTACATATGTAACCCTCTGGTTTAGGTTATTTTTATAAATAGAAAATTGAGTTGTTTTATTTTTTACTTTCCTTCATAACTTAATCCAGAGCATCGTGTTAATTAAGTACAATATTTTAATATCTTCAACCATCAGTGACAACCAATAAATATTAGATATGTTAATGCAAATTATATCTATACAATCTCTGGCTGCCAGACAGGGAAAAAATGTTCTGGGTATAAATTAAAGAGTTCATTTCATCTTGGTTATGTAATCCTATTGGAAGTGAAACTGGTAAGAAGAAGCTCTAAGATCACAGTTTCATGTTGGAAGATAACATCTCAAAAGGCTGATGAGTCGTGATAAAAAGAAAACAGTAAAATATAACCAGCACATAGAATAACTGTGTTTAAATTGGTGTTTTTGACCAGTATTGTGCATGTGTCTGTTTTTGTTTTTTTTCCCCAAGGACAATTCATATTCCTGATGTGCAACTAGAAAGGAATCAGTCTGATTGCAGGTTTACCACTTATCAGGTAAGAGAGGCTGGGGACAGGAAGTGGAGTTGTCAAGAGCGAGAGGAGAAGTCAGTGGGGGTTTGGACAGAGAATAAGAAAAAAGGCTGGGGTAATCAGATGGGTCAGGAGATGGACAGATAAATGGCGGATTGCACTGACCTTGGACTGAAAACGAGAGGAGAGGCAGACAGGATGACAGTTTAATCTCTTTTGAGAACAAGTCAGTGATACTTTGAGCGAAGACTTGAGAAAATAAGAAGCAGAAGAAATCTAAGTGGCAGACCGAACACTGACAGTGTTACAATAAAATCAAATTAATTATGCAGATTCGTAGAAGTTTAGAAATTTTTGAGAAAATTGTTCAGCACAAATATTTACATTTTTTTAAAACTATGAAAACTCTAAATCCAGAACTACTGAAAAGAAGAAAATAGGTATTAAAGCGTCTGGCAGCACAATAGATCTTGAAGCCTCCTGTTAAGCTTGGATCATAATTTTGAAGTCAAACACTAAAATTAGAAAAAAAGGTATAAGACATAAATCCATGAACATCTTTAAGCAAAGTCATAGGTCAAGAAATGTCAGATATGAAAGGTGCCTGTGGGAAAGAGGCCATGTTTAAAGTTACACCTACTGTTGTTTTCCCTGTTGTGTATTTTTCTATCAAACGTTTTACTTACACCCAACATGTACTTGAATGCAGCACTCGGGACATCTGCCTCCTTTAATATCGAGTTCTCTTGTCAGTCTTTCACATGATGATGTTGTCTGACTTTCCTGCAAAAATGTACTTTTCTTGTATAATATCTCATGTAAATTCTGTTTTTGTCTAAAAGGTATAATCTATAGTTATCAAAATGATCAGAAATAAGCACCTGAAATACTTTAGGTGCAATAAATATACAGAAACAAATGTGTTTCACTTTTTGGATTAAATGGCCGAGATAAATTAACTTTTTTTTTATAACATGCTGATTTACTGGGGTGTGCCTTTATTGTTCAGCCCATTTGTTGACGCTAGTATGTGTGCAGCAAAATACTGTAGAAAAGCTTTTCCATATTTTTTTATATTCTCACAGTCATTCAGTGAGCATGCACACACATCGGCTCATATCAAAAGGAGTAGCGGTAGTTATCCCTAGATGCTCTATTCCTTTTGAACTTGAGTTCTTAAGAAGAAAGGAGATACTCTTACAGCGGGAGACTCGGACATTGAAGGTCATTTCATATGTTAAGTCGACACCACCTTTAACAAATCCCATAGATATGCAACACACTGCTTCCACAATTCTAATTAAAACTATATAAAAACTCTCTATATATATATGTGTGTGTGTGTGTGTGCATGTGATCCCTATATATAAATATAATTTTTATTTGAGCCTTTATGCTTGTGAATTTGTGCACAAGTACATCTGCATGTTAATGTGTAGTTGTGAAGTGGGCTTCATTTAGTTATTATTTTATAAGACATGCTGAGTGAATATTTTATTTTCCAAGCAGAATTTTCAAAAGGAGGCTTAAATATTTAATGGAATCCAGGTAGCAATATTGCTAAAAAAAAAAAAAAAAAAAAAACATGCTCTTGCTACTTCAAACAAGAACTACTTGCCAAATCCAGCATGATTTCTACAAGGACCCCACTTACTGTCATGGATGAAAATGTTTCAAACGCTGATTTTAAAAGATTTTTTTTATAAAATATAAAGTTAACATATCATGAAATGATCAGATGAAGTCTTGTTCATAGCTGTCTGCAACAGAAGTGCCACTCCGTCTGTTTCTGTCACTTTGTCCTCGGACAAGACACTTCACCCAGTTTGCCTGCTGGTGGTGGTCAGAAGACCCAGTGGCGCCGTCAAACTGCAGCAGGGCGACAAGAGATAACTGACATTATAACATTATTGAATTGAATGGGTGAAAGACTGAGGGTAGTATAAAGCGCGTTAGGGTCCTTTGGATTTGATAAATCGTTAACAACAAGCCATTTAACATTCATCATGCCTATTAAACATTTTTCCTCAAACTATTGTTCTTCTAAGACAAAAAGGAAAACAACTGAGAACAGAAAACTGTCTCTCGCTCCAGAAGTATATTTAGTTTTGGCTCCATGACCCATGATCCAGGAACGTCTTTTGTTTGTTTGATTTTTGATTTTGTATTAGATGCAGAAAAGGATTTTAAAAAAATTATATATGGAAATTAACAGGTCTGAACTGCATGAAACGTTTACACCGAAGGTTCACATAGATGATTCATATCTCATGTTCTGATGAGGCTTGTTTGTCATATTTAAAGTACCTTTTGAAAATAACCTTCAGGCAGTTAACAAACATAATTTTTATTAAACCCATATACCAGTATCAAAAAATCTGGTTTGATGTAATATTTTAATCTAAAACAAAAACAAATGTCATATTTTGATTAGTTTTACATAGAAAATGATAATTTTCAGAAAAATGTATATTTGACCTTTGTGATGTATATCTTAGATGATTAAGTTTCTTTCCAATAACATTCTATTTTAATGAGATTTCCTGGAAAGAAGGCTGAATTATTTACAGATGTAAGTACACCAGTAAATAGTGACAGACAATTGTGATTTTGTTTTTGAGTGGCTTAATAGTAATGTCTTAAAATCCAAATCCAGTTCTAGTCCATTGTGGATGGACGGATGATTAATTGATGAAAAACTCTGACATTCCCAGACATTTTACACACATTACACATTAAAACTGTAAAAAATAAAATAAAATAAAATAAAATAAAATAAATAATAATAATAATAATAATAATAATAATAATAATAATAATAATAATAATAATAATAATAATAATAATAATAAT
>CAEFZX010026554.1:0-42711 GCA_903066825.1 Alfaro cultratus | reverse complement strand
TTAGATCTTTGAGTCCATCTCATGAAAAATGGGAGCAAAAACAAAAGTGTTGCATTTATATTTTTGTTGAGTGTAGATCGACTAGTAAATTGGGAGTCTCTCTTCATTTCTCCTCAGAGGTCACTTTGAAAATGAAAGTCATGCTGGAGAGAAGAGCCATTCTACTTGGCATCCCCCCACCGTCGCCTCGCTACGACATACATTCCTGACCTGAATATTTGCTCAGGTTGACATGATGGACAGTTTGGGATTGGCCAAATAGAACCCTCCCAGAATCGACAGCAGTAATTACATTTCTAATGTCATTGCTGGTGTTTTTGCTCTTCAGCATTGTGTTAATACCAGAGGTGGGTAGAGAACCCAAAAAAATTTACTTGGGTTAGAGCATCAGTACTTCAACATATTTTTACTTAAGTAAAAAAGCAGCTGTCCAAGAAATGACTGAATTAAGAGAAAAAAGTATTTGGTGAAATACTTTTTGATTGAGGTTATCAAACATGAATCATTTCAAAATTGAATCATCAGAAATTAAATCATCAGACAGACCGAGACCGGCAAAATAAACATTTTCCCAAATCAATATCTTTCAATATGAAACTTTAACAAAACCTGCAGGTGAGTGTCTGGTGAATTTTTGGTTGGAACAAGCTTGCTCTTCATTGAGTCAAATTGAGAAATTTGACTCAAGTAAGAGTAGTAATACTTAAGTAAAAGTAAAACGAATGGCATAGTAAAAATACACACTTTTTCCCCAAAAATCTTATTGAAGTAAATGTAACTGAGTAAATGCAAGTAGTTACTGCCCAACTCTAGTTAACACACACCTGTAGGTTCAAATAAAGCAAACTGCCAAAAGCCCTGCTTTAATGCAATCAGTCATCAGCTGAAGCTACGGCTTCTCCTCGCTGCTGAGGAACACAAGCACGTGTAGGAGGCAAAATTTTATTTTTGTTGGATTCAACGTTATCTGTATGGTCAGTCACATCAGCAGAGAACTGGCCCCTCAGCAGAGCACAGAGAGGTGCTGCAGTAGATGAACATGCTGTTCCACACTGGAGCAGACGCTCTGTTTCTGAATGTGGTGGGCGCAGCGTGGGAGACGAGGACAAAAGGCTGCTCTAATATGTTTTAACTCTGTGTTGAATTGCTCCAAACAAAAAGGTTCACAACAAAATGCAGATCTCCCTTATGGCGGCTTACAAGCAGCCTTACTGGTTGAGCTACAAGGTGACATAATGCATTAAAAGCAAAATTATGGACAGAACTTGAATTACACTGTTTATGAAATGCATATGCTTTCTCATTGCCATTTTTGGTATTTAGGTTATTTTCCCAAAAGGATCTCAAAACTTGACACCTAATATTTCTGGCCCCAACACAACCACACCTTTGGGGGAACAGACTACTGGTGAATAAAACTCAGACCTTTCATCATTAACTGATGTTACGGCTGCAGTGGCTCTCTGCCCTTTTCCCTTGTAGGAGTCCAGAGACAGGCCTTCTGCAGGTCTCATGTTTTGCCCTGATTGGTGCTCTGCTGCTTTAAAAGCTGCCATGCATGCAGCAGACAGGAGGCTTTTCCCTCCTCAGATCCCCATTTGGTTTGGTTTGTATCCTATGGTTGGGTTTTGTTAGGTTTGTTTTGCATTTGAATATTTCTGGTTACTTATGGGTTTTGCATTAATCTATTTTGGTTTCTCATTTCAGGTATTCCTTTTCAGGTTTTTATTTCTTTAGTATTTAATAAATTACATTTTCATTTAATCAGAAAATCCTTGTGTGGTCTCTAATGTTACCCCACCAAACGAGCCTGCTGGACGTAACACTGATAAGTAGGTCACGCCGGTGGGACCACGTGACCAACCTCGCTTTAGCTTCCAAGCTGAAATTGAAGAGTTCCGCTGCTGCAGGTTTAAACAGCTATTTTCAATTTTTATTTATTTAATTTTTATTTTATTTATTTTGATATCTATATATATATTTCATTTTTTGTTTTTGTTAAGGTAGAATTGACTGACGCCAGATTGATTTCGTTTTCACCAGTAATGATGCTGAGAGACACTGTGAGGAGCACGAGCCCTTCAGGCCGGCAGCTGTTGACGAACCATCCCTCGGCTGTGTGCCTGGCTGCTTGGCCCGGTCCGCCCGCCACGGTGTACTACGAGGAGCCTGTTCCCCGGTCGGTTTACAGGGTGGTGGACTGTCCCGCCGTGTTGACCCCACTTCATCCGCTGACACAGTCGATATCTCCTCTACGCTGCCTTTGCGAACATTCGAAAGCAAGTAAGTTCCCTAAAGTCACGAGGTGAGCTAAAAGTAGTTTGCTAATGACAGTGAGGTTGTAAAGGTCTGTGGTTTAGTTTGTGTCCTGTTATCCAACTAAATGTGGTTTCTGCTTACACAGAGGAGAGCCGGAAGCTCCTGCTGAGCAGGTAAAGCCATATTGTTCTTCCTATGCTCATAAAGAAAAGACGTGAAGGTTTAGTTCTGCTCTCGGCAGATCGGTTCTACAACTGGTGAACACTCATCACTACTTGGCTTTGACGGACACGGAGCTGCTGCGCTGGTATCTCAGTCTGTCGGCGGAGGACAGGAGCATCATACTGGGTATGACCGGGAAGCCCGCCGGGTGTTAAATACCTCGTCAGAATGGCATAGCATAGCCTTTTCTGTCAGTTAGAGGATTAGCACAAAAAAAAACTACATTATAACCGGGGAACAAACGACGTATTTTCTGGGTCGTCTTTGAACGTCTAATTTTGGTCCCTCGAAGGTACAGATTGTGCCGCCAGACGTCGTCTGCATGTAAAGTCTTATTGAAGATACCTCATCACCATTCATACACCTGCTTGCAGAAAACAAATGATTAGTAATATGCAAAGGCGATCTGAAAAAAGCCCAAACATGAGCTGCCTCACCTAGCAAAACTAGCAATAAGACAAAACACTCTCTGCAAATGTTGAGATGACAGTTGGCTTTGAATTTAGTTTTTGCCAATCCCTTTCACACATATTCATTACAATGCCAACTTCTGAAAACTGTTTGCTTCACCAACATAATGCACGAAAGTTTTGCACTAGAATTTTGGAAGTAAAACTTCTAAAACTCTTTATACAACCAAAAATCACACACAATTCTATCATTTTTTGTCATCAGAAGGTCATCTGTCTTTGAAGGTAATAAGCCAGACACTGAGTCATCAATCTCCCAGGTCATGTGCGATGTACTCATAGTGGAGATCTCACAGTTGTGCTCAAAAACTTCTCTGTCCGTCTGGTCCGTCCATATTGTTCAACTAATTAAAGTGTTATATCTGTCACACAAATCTGAGCAAATCAAACATTGGGTTGAGTTTTAAAGGTGCAACATTGACTGGATTGGGTCATAGCTGCAGAACTCTTTGTGTTCAAACAGAAAACCTTAAGTCATATTTTGGTGTCCCTCAAGGTTCAGTTCTTGGCCCTCCTTTTTTTTCATTGCATCCTTTCTCTTTAGGGTCAGTTTTGAGAAATCTCTTTTCACTGTTATGCACATGACTGTCAGATTTCTCTCCATATGAAGCATGTCTGCCCATGCTCCACCCAGCCTCTCCTGTGTGTTTCAATAGATTTTGTCTGTTTTGTTTTTTTTTTCTTCTTCAGATGAGGGAGGCCTTCACTACTTCCTACAGAATCATCCTGGGTTGGAGCTTTCTCAGGGTCATGTTTATTTGAAGCGTAAGTTTGTGGATCTGTGTAGCTGATGAGAGCTTTGCCACCATCTAACCTTGCTCATTCTCCACAGCTAAACTTGGAAATTGTGTCAACTGCACAGTTACAGCCAACCAGAACGTGTAAGTCACATGGTGAAGCAGCAAATGAAGCTGTGGGCTCCGTGGAGGAGTTATCAGTTAACAACAATTTGTGTTGAAACTTTGTTTTCAGGTTTTGCAGACATGGATCACAAGACATCTTCTGTGGTAATGTGGCATATAGTGGTCTTCTGATTCTGTAGCCAAACCAGGTTAATGCAGGACACTAAAGGCAACATTCAGATTTGAACTGATGATTGACCTGATTGTGCAATTCAATGGTTCCCAAACCCTGGTCCTCAGGAACCAATGCCCTGTATTAGATGCATCTTTGTCCCTGCACATCTCATTTAAATGACTTGACCTCCTCTGCACCCATCATGTGCTGCAGAAACCTGTTAATCACCCATTCATTTAAGTCAGGTGTGCACCTTAAAAATGTTGTCCACAGTGTTCTAATATCTTGATCGGAACATTGCGTGGGGATTAAAGGTGACTGGTTTGGGTCATACCCGGAGGATAGAACTTTCTGTGTTCACCTTAAGTCCATTTTCCCACTTCTGTACTGTGGTGTTCCCCAAGGTTCAGTTCTTGGTCCTCTTTTTGTTCACTCCAGCTTCTCCCCTTAGGGTCAGTTTTGTGAAATTGACTCTAAAGAGAGACTGGTATGACCCAAACCCGTCTGCTGCTGCACCTTTAATGATGAGGGCTAGGAACCAAGGTCAGCCAAAGGTTGGTGAAATTCCACTGAAGATGTAGAAACTACATCTTCATAGATACAAATATCAGCTATTAATACTAATATATGCATAACACAGTGAAATGCTGTTACCACCTTCAGCAAGTAGCAGCTGTTAATAATTAAACAGAATTTAAAGATGTACTCACCCCCACCACTTCTGGTCTGATTTAAATGGACCAGAGTGTGTTTCCCCTGTTAGTCTGGATCTTTTGTGCAGAAAAACTTCCACAACTTTTTTTTTTTTAATTTAGATTGTAGTTGACCTGTCAGAAGGTTCATCCTTCAACTAATCAATCCAGGGTTTCCCCCCCCTCCCTTCCACTGCAGAAGTGTGTCTGCAGATGTTAAAGATGCTTCCAGGTGACACGAGGGAGAACTTACCCCAGACTGGCTTTTCTAACAGTGTGACAAGATCTCAAAATCAACTGTGTGAGGAGGCCTGTGACAACATCGTGGTCCACCAGATGGCCTACAGCCTCCCTCTCACACACACACTGAACCAGTACAGGGTGAGTGGAGTGGAGAGCAGGTTTTGCATGCTAAGCAGCCAAAGTTGGTAGTCAGTCAGTGCAGGATGTTTTATGTTTTGTAGGGTTCATCAGTGTCTGAGCCGAACAGCAGCATCATCAGTGCAGGTGTGCCATTCAACATGTACTTAGAAAGATCCAGTCAGAGAAGAACTCCTGAGGACTTGGCAGCATGCAGCCAGAGGGCGGTCTCCACCATCCAGGCGCAGTGAGTACACATCACCACAGTTTCAGGTGTCATCATCGTGCCTCATAACTCCTTAAAAAAAAAAAAACCAGCATGGAGTGACAGCAGAAAATGAGCACAACTGGCTGAGAGAAAACGGGAAGACTAAACAATAAATATTAATGTTTATCAAATCACTCTTTTTTTTTTTTTTTTTTTTTTTTTTCCCATCCTTTCAGCCCCAGTTTATCCTTAGTACAAACAAAAAACTTGCCCAACAAAAACCTTGAAACTGAGAGTTCTGCTAAAGGGGATGAGCTCCGATTGTATATAGACATGCAATAGTGCTCTATTTATTTGGGTTAAAAGAACTGTTTTGATTCTTTTACTAATACTTCCATAATTGGATCTTTTTTTAATAAACTGGAATCTTCTTTGGTAACTAATTGACAACAAAATATTTCTTAGTTAAATTGAATGTTTCTGCTAATATATTGTCGGTTTTATATTTCTTCATAATGGTTTTAGAAGTTCTTAAATTTAACTTTCTGAAACTTGCAACAATCCTGTTCCAGGCATGACTTTCAAAATGACCTGCTGTGATCATGTTAACCATGACATGTCTGTTTTATCTCATCAGTTTCTCTTTTTCTCACTTATTTTATGGCAAATTAACAACTTTTTTAGATTAATTTAGATTGAAGCAATTTTTTGAAATTATTAAACTGATATATTTGTTTTTACTGGTTTTCACAGACAATGTGATGTTTTAATAAAAATGTGACCTAGTTTTTCAAGGCCATTGAAGATATTGTATAATTTCAGAGTAGGAGATGAATTCTGGCTGAATGGAGCCGTCACATGTTTTCATATTACAGGTCAGAGAGCCCAGTGGAAAACAGCGGGTCCTCACAGCAACCAAGAGTGGACGCCATGAAGCTCACACAGCGTTCAGAGGGGGGCACCAGCGACACAGCGCAGATACAGCAGGCTCCTCCTTCTACAGGTCCTGCAGGAGAAAACATTGTGCTTGGTGACAAGAAAACAGCAGTCAGTCACGTGGAGATCAGACTGTGCTCTGAAGATGAAAGGGGTCAGTTCAACTTCCCCATCAAGGATGATAGGGGCAGCCTGGTGTGCTTGGCAGGCAACGGTGTGACACTGCAGAATGCTGGGGCTCCGATCCAGCTGGGTGACCCTCCAGCAGCCAACAGGCTGAAGAGCACTGCAGAGAAGTTTACCTCCACTGATCCCTGTGCACCCAGCTGTGACGCTGCAGTGAATACTGATGTAGAGAGCTGCACAGCAAAGCAGACCCAAACTGAAGGTCCAAACATATCCGAACATAACATCATGACTGAGCTTCATATGTCTGATCTGGACTACCTGGCTCACGTAAGGTTGGAACCTCATGTTGGTTAGGACTGCTGTAGATAGTTTCTCACCTTTTCTTTTCTTTCAGGAGTTGATCAAATTCCAGATGATTCAAGAGCGCAAGGAGCCAAAGAAGAAGAACAAAAGGTAATGTGTAGGAGCAAGAACTGGTGGTCCCAAATGCCTGTTGTGTGGTAGAAGGTGACAGGAAGGTGATGTGACACAGAAAACATACTAAACCCGGTAGTTGTGGACCACCAGCAGGCCACTGTGTTTTTTGTATTGATAGATCCAACTTTTAAATCCTTGCTTTTCACATGTAAATAATTCACTTATGATCTATTTAAAATGGAACTTAAATGTGTTGGTTTGAATTCCTTGTTATTGTAGCTCCACAGACCCCTCGTTTATCCCAGTTCTGTTCTCCTATACCCTTATAAGAGCAACTCGTTTTATATGGGGGGATTTTTCTGCCGTAATCCGAGAGCACACATTTTCAGTATGAAAGCAGGATTTCATGTCTTCTGTTCTCAAAACTTTTAATACTTTTGCTTAAATTTTTATTTTGAAAGCAGGACTTCATATCTATCTTCTCAAAACATGTAATGCTTGTACTCAAAACTTCTCCTCGCACTTAGACTTGGTCTCTGCTCGGACTCTCTGCTCTCCTTTGAAGCGCCTTTTAGCACAGTCGCCTGGCAATCTCTCAGTCAATAGAAGGAAAGTGGTGTACTGGGTGCGTTTGTTTCCTTCTAGTGGTTGTTCCTGTGCAGCTACTATCAATTGTAGCAGCCTGCACCACCCACTGGATGTAGGGAGAAACGACATCAGCTTTCTGACACTAAACATCCGCCAGCAGTGTACCACTGATTACTTACAACCTTCTGACCTTAGGCAGGAGTTTGTTCACCCAACCAACTCCCTACATCCAGTGCATGGCACCTGTATGTAAATGTTAGCTACGTATTTATATAAAAATGAGCTAAAAAGCTAATGTTGGCTTGAATGCTATTATTAGCATGTTGACACTACCAGTAGTATTTGTGCTATCACAAGCATGGAGTCTATGTCTTAAGCCAGTATCCCATCATGCTCTTTTCTCAATTGTTTTTTGCTAATTGCGTTGCCTTGGCAATGGGAAATGCCAACACTAGCAATAGCGCACACTTGACATTGAGTTGCACATTTTAGTAAATATGTATTTATTTTGTGGGTGAGGAAAACTAAACATAGAGACAATAGGTGCCTCCTGCAAGCTAATGCACTGCTCTCCTGAGCATTGCTATAGCAGGCCCCAGTTAATACCTTTGCCCTAAATGTATGTTCCAGCCCTGGCAGTGTGACGGCTGCTCCTAGAATGGACTGCGGCTGTAAGCAACGCACCCAGCAGGCAGAGCTGACCCTGCTCACCCAGCACTATGAGATGTGCAGGCTGCATGTCTGGAGGCTCTACTACACGTCCGCTGAGGGACACCTGTCCACAGCAATGTGAGGAACCTGCAGGCCAATTAATCTCATTTTGTTTGCACTAAAAGCTTTCTAGAAAAATCCATCATGTCTCTGCAGAGCTAAAGACCCGCCACCAAACGTTGTGAAGATCCTGCAGAAGTTGGAAACTGACTATAATCTGATGAAGAACCAGATCCTGACGGGGGTTCCTCTGGAGCAGCTGAGTCCTCTGTGTGTGGAGTCTGAGAAGATCACAGCAGGAGCATGTTACGTCCCTAAACAGGTGGGAGGTTATCCACAACTCCCAGCCAAGAGCCCAGTGTCTGGGCTTTGAGAACCTTCCACAGTAACTCTGTCTTTGCTTAGATCCTTGGTGGCCTGCTGGGAAAGACTCCTTCTTGGTAAGTGGACACACATTGTTGGAGTTCCAGTTCAACAACCAGTGAGATGCTGCAAACTTAATTAGGAAGTCAGTTGAATTATTTCTTCATGACTCAGGTAAAAAGGCCCTGTGTGAGGCAGATGTTTGTACAAGGGCTCTTACATGGTGAGCTTCAGCTAATAATGTCCATGAAGGAAAAACAGCAGGTGATGATTTTCTAGTGAGCTTCTCAAAAACCTCTCATCATGAAGTCTGGGGCTAAAGCGATACTTCAGATAACTTGTGATTAATTGATGACAGAAATAATCGTCAACTAATTTAGTAATTGATTTATTAGAGTATAAAGATTCCAATAAAAGGTAATTTGTTAGAAGAACTCCATTATCAGAGCAGTAATTAGGCCAAAGCTGTATTAAAAATATATTTTTCATTAAAAACAAAAAAAGAAACTTAATCATAATTGCCAGATCAACACTATATTGAGCAGAAAGGGCTGAGATTTTCACATGTTGACGCTAGGATTTGATCAAGTGTTTGCTAATTTTAATATCAGATTAATCGTCAGAATAATCAATAGAATAATTGATTAATAAAATAATCATTAGTTGCAGCTAGGACTGCACAATATAAGGCCACGTCATCGTAATATGTGTGCAATATTCATACACTGAAAGACTCAAAGACTGTTTGGAGTGCAATACTTGTTGGCTAATATATTCAGTACACCTCTCTATGCTAAGTTCCACCCAGGGGACACAGAATCATGTAGGAGCTGGAGACAGCGGAGGTCCTGATGGGGACAGACAGAGCTGCCAGGTGTGATTACTGCACACACCACAATGTGGTCCATGCAGCAGCAGCTAACCCTAACTACTTTTTGTTTCCCATCCAGAAACCCAAACTGCTCCACAAGGAAGATGAAGAGGATAAGAGAGCTGGAGCTCTTGTACCCAAAGAGCAATTGGTTAAGCAAATGGGTGAGCAGAACCTTTGCACGGCTGATGGAACCACAACTGTAGCTGAATGTTTTTCTGTTTTTGTGCCGCGCAGGCTTTGAGGAGGTGAGCTTTAGTGAGGCGTGGTACGATGCTGAGGAGGAGCTACAGTTGCCAGGACTGGCAGTAGACACAGCTGACGGTAGGCCATTAGCCATAGCTACTCAAACATCATCTGTGTTTCATCTGTTTGAATTGTGTGTTTGTGTGTGTTGACAGATGACAGTGGTGAGAGCAGCAGCAGCTCAGTACTGTATGTATCCAACCTGCCTGGTCATGTGACACAGGTCAGTTTAGTCACACATGCTACTTACTGCTCTAACATCATCAAATGTGGGAAAGTGGAAGATTTTGTTTAAATCAGTGGTTCCTAAAGATTTTCTGGGCCCCTCTATGGGTTACAAGAAAATCCCCCCCGAAAAAGGAAAAACAAAAATCATCTGGGCACACATGTCGTTAAACCAGACATAAACCTATACACACATTTTGTTTTCAAACTCCACTGAATTTTATTTCACACTTCAGGTTGCAAGAAAACACACTACAAGCCATCTTTACAGTGAAACACTTTTGTGTAATTTTTTTTTTTTTCATTCATCCATACCCAGGGGTGCCATATAGGGGGGATGTTATGACAATTCCAAGGGTCTCTGACCAACAGGGGCCCTCCACAATTTATTTATTTATTTATTTATTGTTCATAGCAATAAAAAAAAAAAATTGGGGCCCTGTCAATTACAAAATTAATCGTATTGTATTTTCGATTAATTTTTTTAGCAGTAAAAATTTTATGTTACCCCTCCCAGACCAAAAACACACATCCATATTTGCCCTGAACCCCCCTGGATCTGCATGAAATGGTTCGTTCCTGCTTGGAGCGCAGCAGTCAGTGGAAGACAAGAACGACTGTGGCAGTTATTATGCCGCTTTGAAAAATAATAGTTAGGTTTTCAAAAAAAAAAAGAGAACGGGAGAGAGATAAATTTCTAACCCAGTTTTTCTCCAAGAGGTGGGTAGACTGTGTGAGATTATCAACCATTCAGCATAGTTAGCTTAGCTACAGACTACTGTTTGCCTCCATTTCACTAGCGTTTAATGAATTAAGGAAAAAAATTACCGAGATATTCATATATTTAACTTGTCCCTGTACCTTTTACCACACCTAATAACAGATGAGTCAGTTAGCAGCAGCTCCAACCCACGTCTCTCCTGACCCGTCCTCTCCTAAGTGAAATTAAAGCTGCAGTATGTAACTTTTATAAAAAAATATATATATATATATTTTTTTCACATATTTGTTAAAACTGTCATTATGTTGTGACAGTATAGTATGAGAGATAATCTGTATAAAATCTATTTCCTCTGCCTTCTCCCAGTGCTATCTAGGAACAACCAATCAGAGGCAGGAGAGTTTTAGTGCTGTCAATCACAATCTCATGTGGCTGCTCATCTTTCCTCCCCTCGCTCTGTGCTATGCTGCAACTAGCATAACCTGTTGTAAATGCTCAGTCTAGTTAGCATAGCTACCAGTGACAGCAGATAAACGATTTTCCTGTAATGATATGTTGTTTCACCACCATTAGCACATTTAGCAGTGAGTGAATGAAGTTGATTGACAGCACTAAGACCCTCCTACTGGTTCTGATTGGTTGTTTTGGTCAGAACGTTGCATAACTTTAGCCAGTAATAGCTGCTCAGGGAGCAGGTGGAGGAGATTGATCTTTTTGCAGATTATCTGTCTCATAATAAACTGGCATGACATGCCAGTTTGACATGCCAGTTGACAACTTTAACAAATATGGAGAAAACATATTTTTATTAAAGTTATATACTGCAGCTTGAATAAAATGCAACTACATAGCATTTTTTGAGAAGTCTGGATTGCTTTATGTGTATTTTGCATGTTGCCTAGGACTGTTGCTCATGGGGAGAGACATTTCCGTAATCTAAAACGAATAGAAAAAATTTAAGCAATTTATTTGCATACTGTATGTGGACTGTTGCATGTAAAATTCATGAGCAGTAAATATTGTGCTAGTTATCAGTATTGGACCAAAAAACGCAAGGCAGCTGCAAGCCTTTAAAATTTTGACACTTTTGATGGGTCAGACAGACTCAAAAAATTGTAACAGCAGCTGCAAGGGGGGGCCCAATTAAATTTTTTGTCATGGGGCCCAATGGCACTGCACCCCACACTTTGAGAACCACTGGGTTAAATGATGATTTTGAAATATCCAGGGAGTTGTACTTTGTTGTAATGTCCAGCAGATGGCAGTACGTGACTGATAAAGCTGATTTGAAATGACATAATGTAGCAAAGCTGGCAGCCTTAACGGTTTATAGCAGAAAGATATGGAGGCCCCATTTAAATTTCTTCATAAATATTCTAGTCATTATTAATATAGGTGTCTTAATCACCTTGGCGGAATGAAAAAAAAAAAAAAAGGAACAAATGAATAGCTAGAGGTCAACATTTCCTGTTATTCTGTATCACAAATTAAACAAACTGCTGCAATTTTCTAGAATAGCAGAACATTAGTATCCCAAAATGTTAGTGCTTCCACCTCATTTTTTAAAGAACTCAAACATGTGAAACTAAGAATCCCTTTTAAAAATTATTTGGTTTTACTGAACACCAAAATATTTATCACATATAAAAGTACAACAAAAACTAAGTGCGTACTTTCATAATAATCATGACCTTTGTTAATTTTTATTTTTCCATCTTTCACAAAAGTTAGTGTTGTTGCTTTCATGTTCCTGCAACTACAGCCGGTCAGCCGCTTCCCTTTAACCATGACTGACAGAAATAATAATGTATTGCAATAATATTCATGTCCACAGTATTATTGTGTTGAAATACTGTATAGTGGGGCGTGCCGTGGTGGCGTAGGGGTTTAGCGCGACCCACACTTGGAGGCCCTGAGCCCTCGACGCGGCCGTCGCGGGCTCAACTCCCGGACCCGGCGGCATTTGCCGCATGTCTTCCCCCCTTTCCTTACCCCCTTCCTGTCAGCCTACTGTCAAAATAAGGGACACTAGAGCCCACAAAAAAAAAAAGAAATACTCTATAGTGCAGCACTCCAGAGTCCGTTTTGTTTAGAAAGTCTGTCTTTTTCTTTTAAAACATTAGCTGATAATAGCTGCATTTCTATTGACCATATTTTGCCTAATGGAAACACAGAAAATTTTAAAAACTAAAATTTTTGGATGGAAAAACTCTTGGTGTAGGATGAGTTTTTTTGTTTTGCTTTGTGCCTTAACGAAATTTGGTTTATTTCACAAAACTACATTGGGAACACGTTACATGAACAACCAGATGTTACTACTGACACAAACCACAAAGAGGACGACAGGAAGTGATGGGAGGCTCGTGGTCCAGTATGTTTTTACATTATTTATTACGTGAACAGACTCATTCACATCGGATTTTAATTGCGTTCCTTATTTAATGGGAACACCGGAATTTTTTTGACATTAGCTGAATATCGACGAAGTTTTGAACGCATTTGCCATGGAAATGCAGAGGGGTTCACAAGTGAGCGATTATGTAGCTATTTAAACAATAAGAATTGTCAAAATAACAACATTTATTTGGATTTTCTTAATGTTGGAGTAATTGGGTGTTGCTTTAAGAAGCTATAGATGGAGATTGGCGTCACTGTGACATGGCTTACCACCCAACAATGTTGGATCCTTTAGCTTCTGAATCAGACCTGGCTAGAAGCATATTTTCAGTTTCAAATACATACATTTTGGGAGAAAAGTTCATCTGTTCTGCATGTAAAAACCCAGCCACATCATAGTTTTCAGAGGTATTTAACTAAAGAGCCTGAAACGTGTTTCAGGGTGATGTGAGGCAGTTGTTTGAGAATTTCCAGCCATCAGAAGTCAGCATCTTCTCCTCAAAGAACGGTGTGAGGTGAGCTGCTGTCCCTCATTACTTTTCACTGGATCAGTTCAGCTGTCTGGAAGGTTCCAGTGTTTGATCATGGAGGTTCTGTGTCTGGCCGGTGTTCTAGAGTTGCCATAGTGATGGTGGATGACCCAGAGGCGGCTAAAGCTGCAGTCAGAGAGCTCAATGGTCATCGACTGCACAACCGTACCATACATATCAGCCACCTGAGTGGAGCCGCTGCTGGGGGCCACACACCTGGCTCCACCTGGGGATCCATGGCCCCAGAGGATGCGGACACCAACTGTAGGGTCACTGAGGAAAAGGTGGGGTTCTGATGGATTCCTTCATGCTTTAATCCTTTAAACTCCACTATGCATGATACATGACTGGTATTTTTCAAAGGAATATAGCAAATCTAAGAAGCAGAGTGTATTCCTAAGCCTGTTGCCATGGTGACATTACCATGCTTCTGGGTCTCCACACACCTGGAGAAGGCCAAATGTCCTCACTTGGACTGGTTTTATTTCCTGACTGCAATACTGAGATTTAGACTTTATTACACAAAGACACAAATGTGAATTTGGTAATGAAATGTTGTTTGGCTACCGGAGTACACAGGGAAAAAAAAGTGTGATCATATATACATATAAGAGTAACTAGTGCAGGTGTAAATAACAATTAAAAAAACTAGAATAAATACTATACAAATAATGCATCGTTAAAATATGAGGAAACAATAAAAGTAAGATTGAACTGGTAAGACGTCCAGTAAAGATGTTGCACTTGGCATTTTCAGGCAGTCTGAGAGGATCACATTGAACAGCTGGATCTACTGAGGATCACACCACAGGATTTATTAGAGCAACTAAAGCCCACAGCCGCGAACTTATGGTTGCTCTGTGTCAGTGTTACCCACATTAGCCATGTTCGGGTTGCTTTGTTGCACAGAGCATTATTAGTTCCTATGCAGAAATATATCAGCAGATGGCAGTAATGGATATTCAGAGTTCTGGTCTGCTTTGTATTGAAATAAGAGACTTAAGGTTTAAAATGGTTCAAGACCAACTTTTAGCTCTACATCATGTTATTCAAAAACATATCTGCAGTGCTGCTTTGATTCTTTCATGCATGTTTGAGAAATCCTTTGCATCAGAATGCAAACAGTCAGCGCTGCACACAAACTTCATTGCATTTTGTCCATGATGACATTGAGGAGTGTTTCACTTTGTTGTTGTTAAACCAGTTGTTCTCATGTTTTTTAAACTGTAAACCTGACAAGGATCAAAGCTGTGTCACATATGCAGACTCTCCTTTTCTTGTCTGTAGGTTGCTATGACAACCAGTGTATTCAGATCAGAAAGGGGTTTCTATGTAGATGAGAAAACAACTTTGGTATGGAAGACTTCAGATCTGAATAATTTCCAGCAGAGAATCTATTCTTGTTTCTGCTTTCACTTAGAACCCTCAGCACTTTGACCCTTTGTTACTTGTTTTTATACAGTATTACCACAGTGCTGTTTATGTCTTGGATATGAAACCTGCACATTTTTTCTCCAGCACCTTTCATTGGCTCTACAGGGCCATTTGAATAAAGGTTCTATAGAAAGCTTGGCAAAACCAAGAATTCCCACATGGAATGGAGTATAGATGCATTGATCCGATATTATTTGTATCAGCCTTGACATGGGGGGTGGGTAATGCTAGACTAGGCATTGACAATGTGCCCGATCCATAAGGGCAGTTCTGTTAAGTATAATTATATGCTTTGTGCTCTGAGCAGTATCATTCTTTATTATTATTATCATTATTATTCAGAACTCCTAATTGGACTTTTTTGGATTGGTATTGGCCTCTACGAGTCCTCAGGTACCTGTATCGTATGGGAAGTGAAAAGTGGACCGATGCTTCTATAGGATGGATAAAACAATTGGACTAGACATTCTGAAGAAGTATCTCGGATTTTATCAGTATTTCTAGCTCAGCTGTAAGATTGTGCCTTAAATTCACCTTCATCGTTCTGTCTGCCCAGCTGGTAAACCCAGCGGTCCTCAGCTCCAGCATCCAAACCAGGAAGGTGGTGAGCATCTTTCCCTTTCCCACCACCAAGGGGACGTGCGTACCTCAGCACTTTGGCACCATGGGCGGCATGGACGCGCTGATGGCCGAGCTCACCCAGCTCCACCCCCATGTCGACCGCCAGACAATCCTGGAGGCTCTGATGGAGCTGACGACCACACACCAGGGGGTCCTGGCCAGCCTGCCCCTCAGCACCATCAGAGACATGACCTCTGCCCTGCTGACCAAATCGCCTACTGCCACTCAGAATTAAGTGGAAAAGACTGCACCTCTGTTCAAGTTGTATTTATTTTCAAATTAGCAGCAATTCTCTATTTTTATTTGAAGTTTGTAAAGAAAAGATCCAAGATCGTTCATGGGAAACTGTGTCTTCATTTTCTGTTGGGTTGCTGTTCTTCACCAGTTAAGAGATGGCTGTTTGGCTCTAATATTTAGATGTTTGTTCTTATAAAAAGCCCATCCAACGAACAATATTCTGTCTGAATTTTTTTTTTGCTGGTTGGTTAGAGTATTTTTTAGACCAATAAACTTTGAATTGTTTATTTAAAACCTAGGACCGAGAAAGGAAAAACCACAAAAATGCCTAAAAGTCAGAAGTTTGTTATATCAAACTTAAGTTTTAGTATTGGTGTCAGTGATACAGAGCCCACATTTACTGGATCAATACCACAATATGCAGAATAGAACAACTCTGGTATGTTGAAGCAGGTTTCTGAAACTATTGTTGCTACAATAGTTTCAGAAACTATTCAGAAACATTAAGGACAATCAGCGAATTAGTTTTTTTCTTTTTGCCATTTAACACAATGTTTGCTACTTTTGATGTAGTTTAAAAATTAAGTTTTTCTGGAATACAACATTCAAGTACATAAGTATTATTTTAGTATTTTCCTCTAGTTCTAAATTTACTGCAACAAAAAGGATGAAAAAAAGTTTGACTTAAATGTTTTATATTCTATCAGTACAGTTTTGGGTTGGATTTAAGTTGTTTTTTGTTTTTCTTTTTCCTTCAAGCAAACCGAACAGTTTCAATTCAATTCAAAAATACTTTACTGATTCCAAATGGATGCTGTTGTAACTAAATTATTTAGATTCTTCAAAGAGTTATTTGAAGATCGTGATGGCTGTTGGCAGGAAAGATCTCTTCTTGTTTCATGTTTCCGATATGCTTTTTTCCGAGCTCCCGCGAATGCAGCATAATCCCTAAAGTGGAGGAGGCGGGGATTCCAGAAGGGACGTAAACTGGACTGGGAGAGCGGATCATTAAAGTCCGGAGAGGAACACCGCGGTTGTTTTGGGATATTATTTTGGTGGACATCTGCTGATCTTGGATCGGTTCTGACGTCATCCCATCCTCGCTTTGCCCCGTATGTGAGCCTCAGCAGTGCCATGTAATCGTGGGAGCTGCTGTCATTTGTGTAGGTTTTATCTGGAGGGGTCAGGTCGGCAAAGTGCAGAGGCGTCCAAGCAGAAATCTGAGCTGCAGGAGCGGATCGGAGGGACGGATCGCCCCGGAGCCAGAGCGCTGCCTGCTGGGAGGATGATCCGAGGAGACCCCGGCGACGCGGTCGAGGTCCGCTGTGGTTTGCACAGATAACCGGAGCGGAGTCAAATGGGAAGTCTGATGGGAAAATAGACACGTCGGCGCTTGTTTTGGTGTGTGTGTGTGTATGTGTTGAGAAGAAAACTAGAAATCTAGAAGCTGACTGGCGGCGCCGTGACACCATGTGGAGCCCTGGAAGAGCCGCTCTGTGCTGGATGCTGCTGGAGACGTTTCTGCGCTCTGCTGGAGGTAAGACTGGAGCGAACAGTCTGTCTGCTCTGTAGAACCAAAACACACACCCGAACTATTCAAAACCATGGCTGGGTTCAACTCTGAATTATTTACCTGAAACCCAGAACTTGTTGCTGATGGGATGTGAAGCGTGGAAAAGGATGATCAATTAGACTTTGAATTTAGATTTACTAAGCACGTCCGATTCTTCTGTCCTCCTCAGTAATCAGTCATTATCAATGGGACATTGTTTGCATAAGCAGCTTTCCATCAGATTGAAGTCTGAATTCCTAGACGTTCTAACTTCAGTCAGAAGAAAGATGAAAAAGACTTTTCAACTGGTATGACTAATTTTGGAGCACATGTCCAGGTTCTTGGCACTTATTGTGGAGAAAATACACTGACACCTTCTGCTGAGGCAAATGTTGAATCTACACCGGAGGACGCTGAAGAAGCTACCATAATGCCCAACATATATGTTCTAATTAATGTTTCCTGTCAGATGTAGAGAACTTTATGAATCCCATAATTCTGTTTTAACATGACATGTGGTGCTTGTTGTAGTTTATTAGCTGGTTGATTGGAAAGAGCCCTACAGGTTCATGATCAACACGAAACATGAGAAAATGTACAATTAAAAAAAGAAATCAATTTGTGAAACATGTTATTGTTCCAAAAGATGGAGTTGAAACAATTAACTATCTAAAAATAAGAGGCGCAGAGTTTGTAAGTAAATTAGATGAAAAAAGGATGGACATACAGGGAAACCATCAGAATGAGTTTTGTAAATGAAGCCATGTTGATTTGGCAGAAGAGATGACCGGTGTAGATTACTGGTCAGGGAGATGATGCTGAAGCTGCTGCAGGTCCAGAGAAATCCTTTCCAGCCTAACATTAGCATGTTTAATTTGTTTCGTGTGACTTTTCGGCATGAAACATACAGAGGTAGGTTGTTCTCTTGCTCCATGGATGTAGCTCTCTGCTCAGACATGATTCTGGGTAATGCAGCAAGTGACAGACAGAGGAGGATCTGCAGCAGCCATTACAGTCTCTCTCTGACTGGTTGCAATGCAACGGGAGAAGAACGGCTTGGAGGAAACCTGCATAGTATAAGTTTGATCACTGATTTTAAAAAAAAATCAGTTCTTTGTCAGGCATAAATTTATAGATGCAACAGAAATAACTGATGTTGGGTACAATGATGATGATTATTATCAATCAGTCAGTCAGTTTTATTTATAAAACACTCTTCATACTAAAAGGACAGTTCTGCTTGATCTTATGACCAGCTAAGCACCTGACAGGGATAATCCTAGTTTAAACTGTTAGAAAACCCTCATCATTAACATCTCCTCTACAAAATAATAATAAAAAAAGACTTAACGAACATCCTCCTGGTGGGTCCATATTTTTACAATAACTGATTATAAACCCCATAACAGTGAGCACATATGTCTCTGTTCTGAATGTACCTGGTAGGAATCCAGCTGCTGATCTTCTCTCCTCAGGTCTCAACATCTGTATGAGCGGCAGCGCCACGTCCTGTGAAGAATGCCTCCTGATCCACCCCAGCTGCGCCTGGTGCGCACAAGAGGTGAGTGACCATAGACACCTGTAGACACCTGCTAGGTAATATGCAGCACTAAGGCGCCTGTATTATGCAGGTTTTCTGCTTCAGTAAGCATCTTCTGTTCATTTATTGGCAAAAATATGTTGACTAATCAGCAAATATCGTAAACTGTTATCACCAGACGCTGTTCTGCTGTTTAACTGAAACATTTTGTAACTACTTGGGACATTTTTCCTGGACACAGTGAACACAAAGTCGAGGTTAAACATAAAGTTTAGCTTGTGCGTAAAATGAAAGCTTTATCTAGAAAACATTGTGCCACAGATATGTGCTGTGTTTTATTTAGATATGCAAAGGCTAGCAGTGGTTCTCTAAAACCAAAACCCTGAAGCACACAGCGTGCTTTAGTGATGGGTTTAATCAAACAGAATGGAAGTGCTGGCCACTTCAGTGTCAATGTAATCCAAAATGGCCTCCTAAGCAAATCAATAAACAGTTAGAAATAAAAAGGACCAGAGCACTTTTTTTTTCTTTTTTTGGATTAACCAGACTATTACAGGAGGCCACAACTATAATCATCAAATATTTAATAAAAATGTAATGAAAAACCAAAAATCCCCTCTTTACTCTGGTCTGACTTTCAAAAATTGAAAACAAGTTTTGTTTTGATATGCAGAAAAAAGGTTTTATGAAGCTGTGTTTGGAAGGAGTTTCCGTTCAGCCTTGAACTGTGTAGTTCTGGTTAGATTGGTGTACATATTTTGGATTTTGAACGTGAGATTAATAGATGTGATCTAAAGACTGTAAAAACAATAGCAGAGACAAAGCCCTTCAGTTTGAATAGCAGAGGATCAGAAGTAGACCTCCGTGTTGTGAGCCAACCATGAGGCTAGGTTACGTTTCCTATGGCAACCGTTTCTCTGGTTTTTGGAACTCTACTGCAAAAATGCTGCCATACAAACAAATTAGTTTTTTACATAAACAAGCGTTGTCAGCTACACTGAAGACAATATATTATTCCACATGGTCAACAAGCATTGCACTTTTTCTTCCTTCAAAATAAGAGCCTCAAACATGGATACAGTAGAATGTTGTTGTGTCTTTCCTGAAGTAACCTAATTAATATTTTGACTATCACCTCTCTGAGTCATGATTTGTCATTTAGAAAAGCTGATGGTTGAGCTGCTGTGACCACCAGCGTAAGCTTTGCTGCATCTGGTCTTGCAGGACTTCGGGAAGCGCCGCTCGCTGACGTCGCGATGCGACCTCAAGCAAAACTTGCAGAAGAGGGGCTGCGAGCCGCGCTTCATCGAGTACCCCAGGAGTACAATCTCTGTCCTGCAGAACTCACCGCTGAGCACTAAAGGATCAGGACCGGCCCAGTACGACGTGGTGCAGATCATGCCCCAGAGGATCTCCCTCAGCCTGCGGCCAGGTAAGAACCGGCTGAATGCCAGGAAGCTGCGAGGCGTCCGTCCGTCTGTTAGAAAACAGCTGCGGAGCCGTCTGTTAAACACCAGCTGGCTCCGCCCCTGCAGGAGACCAGACGGCGTTCAGCCTGCAGGTGCGGCAGGTGGAGGATTACCCAGTGGACCTCTACTACCTGATGGACCTCTCGCTGTCCATGAAAGACGACCTGGACACCATCCGTAACCTGGGCACCAAGCTGGCTGAGGAGATGGGGAAGCTGACCAGCAACTTCCGTTTGGGCTTCGGCTCCTTCGTGGATAAAAACATGTCGCCCTTCTCCTACACGGCCCCCAAGTACCAGGAGAACCCCTGCAACGGGTAGGAAGCACGGCCAGATGCAACGCAACACTCAGGATTAGGGCTGGACATAAATCTGTATATATATATATATATATATATATATATATATATATCAATAAGTGATCTGTCTGATTGAATTTCCAATAATGTCACTTCTGGGGAATATAGGCAGAGAGAAGACTTTAGCCATTCATCTTCTCACAGTGAGCAACAACAAACTCACTCACTCTTTGGTTACCTAGCAACAGCCTGTTGAGTAACTTGCGCAGCAGCACTTTGATGTTTTCCCACTGTGTCTCATAGCCACTTAACAATAAAGGTCAAAGGTCATGTCACCAGTTTGGCAGGATTTTAGACATTTAAAACAATAGTTATTTATTGATAACTATTGATAGTCAATAGTTATCAATATTGATATTATCAATATTGACCAATTATCAATATTGTTATTTTTCATCCATATCGTCCGGCCCTACTCATACTCTACTTGTTTTGGCCTAAAACTCAGCAGTTTGGTTTTATTTTGGCCAGTCTGCAGCAGACTGAAGTATCAGTCACACCTCATGTTGCTGTTTAACATGATTCATGTACATTAATGTGCTGCAGCTGCTAGAATGAGGCAGAATGAAGGAGAACGCTCTGCATGAGCTGGTGATGCAAACTCAGTAAAGAAAGGAGAACAGATAGGTGGGGGGGGACAGTGTTTACCCCGGAGGTGAGACCACCATCACGCATCACTTGCCATCTAGGTTACATCCCCGCTCAGTTGAGTGTGGGTGTGTTTGTGTGTGTGTGAATGACATTGTGCTGACCCCAGCTGCCTCCTGTCATTGCTGTGTGAGTGATAATCTTTTTTATTTTTTATTTTTTTTGATCAGCTCAGTCCTCAGCGCATCACTAATATGTAACATAACTGGTGGGTTCAGGTACGGTCAGGAAAGAAATAGAAGCATTGTGACTTTATACTTTACATTTAAAATATAATGCAGCAGCAAATAACAATTTTTTTTCAAGTAAGCATTGTCATATTTAGCTTAGAGTAATAGTAGGAATAGTATTTCAGTTACTGTATCAGAAATATAACAGTAAGTTATTTTTATCTTTCTATAACCAGATTAAAAAATAAATAAATCTGGACTGATACAGAAATTAATATCGGTGCAACTCTTACCTTTTGGTACCTTTTTATTAACTGATTTGGATCAACATCAGGTATTTTATTATTTAGTTCTGAAGCCAAAAGCTTTGGGGCTTAAAAGATAATATTTCTTGCTTAGCGTGCTTTTACTGTTTAATTCCAGAGCCTGACGCTCTGTCCATGTCTCCCTGTACAGATACAAGCTCTTCCCAAACTGCGTGCCCACCTTCGGTTTTCGCCACATCCTCTCTCTGACGGACAAAGTGGACCGTTTCAACGAGGAGGTGCAGAAGCAGATGGTGTCCCGGAACCGAGACGCTCCAGAGGGCGGCTTCGACGCCATCCTGCAGGCCGCCGTGTGCAAGGTGACGTCGCGCCTCCTACCTTAATCTTACTTGGAATGCTCCCAGTGACTGTGCAAAGTTGTGTGGGACTGCGCTCGTCTGCGCGTTCATGAAAAGCGCCACGGTTACAGACAGGAAGCTGAGTATGGTGCAGCTGCTTGGTCAGGAGGACGAGCCGCTCGCAGGCTCAGTCACATCCCGCCTTCCACCCCCACTTTAATTGTTTTCTAAGGGAAGAGAATGACTTGCCTTGTAATTACCTGGAGCTGCTGTCTTTCAAATACTTGCTGCTTGAAGGTGGTACTCGATCTGGGACCGATTTAGTCGGTAGGTGCAGATTGTTTTGCAGGAATACAGAGAAATTCCCCCAAATGAGGTGGGGGAATTTAAAACTTTAAGACTTCAGATGTAATCACTGTCACTTCCCTGCAAAAACAGAAATAAAACACAAATGTTCTGCAGTTCTCAGCATATTTATATGTTGAGTTTTTTCTCTTTTTTTAATTGCTTTTATTTTTATGTTTGTCAGCATTTCTTTATGTTGCTCTGGGCTGTTGGAAGACATAAGTCAGTGTCCTGTTTGTTTCTATGCATTTAGAATAGCAATAGCTCTGAAATCAGAATATATTTTAAGTAGTAGTTGGACTTGCTTTAAAGTTTTTAATCAAGTTAATTACTGGGTCTGTAATCAACAGCATTTTGATTAAAATCATACCAACAACAGAAGCAACATTCTTAATTCAAAACCACTTTTTGATAAATAATTGACAAATAGACATAAGAGCTCAACAACTAATATATTTATTGTTTTTAAACTGTTATTTAGCTTATTTAACCATCGGATCGGTTATTCTAGTGTTTATGTTTAGCATTGAGATGCTTAAATAGCATTGCTGATATGCTAACTGCTTTTAGCAAAACTTGAACACAATAGTTTTCCCAGCGTCCCATCAGATTGTTTTTTTGGAATCAGAAATGAACCCCCAGTGAGGTGACACAATCTGCTTTGTCATCCATCGCTGTTTGCAGATGTCAATTGTGCGTCAGACTCACAGGCATACCAGAAACGAGAATATAAAGGTTCCACGCGGAACCTTTGTGTGTAGAAAAAAAAGCTATTACTCTAAAAGTCTAATTTTAAGCAGTTCTACCATAAAAAACTGACCATAGAGAAGCTTGGAATATAAATACATTCAGTGGTTGATGTTGCTGGCATTTTAAAACAAAGTAAAAAAAAAAAAAAAAAAAAAGATTTTCAGTTTTTTTTTATCCGACTGCTGAAGACTCTTTTCACTCTGTAACAACTTCTACAAACAAGATTGTATATCAGCAGCTGACCTGCTATGGCATATAATGGTGTGTTCAGAGACTAGAAAAATATAGTTCCCATGTAGCCGGTCACCACATATCCACTCACCATCATATTTTCTACATTTAACCCTCATCTGCTTCGATTCCTCCGTGAGGCTTCGACTCCCTCAGGTTTGCTTATTTATTTGCCAGACATTAGATTGCATTTAAATGCTTCTGCTTCTGCAGTGTTGTTGAGACATACAAACAGGTGTGTTGGGTTGTATTACAAGATTAAAAATATTTCACATTTTAGGGTCGGACAATATTTTGATTCATAAAGTGTTGCTGTCATGTTCTGCGTATGAGCAGAAATAATTATATATGTGGGAATAGTAGATCAGCTGCTTTGCTTTGACACAAACAGTGTTTGATGCACAGAGCAGAGTTTCTTCCCACCACATTGTGTGTGTTGTTGGTGTTCAGAGGGTTCTGATTGGGCCGCCCACCGCTCTGAGAACTTTACATAGAGAACAAAAGAGCTGCAAAAGGCTTCTCTCTGCTGATTGGGTGAAACTCTGTGTCTTTAGCACCATGATGCATTAGTCAGCAGTCTGTGAGCCCTGCCTGTTGTTTCCTGGTGATAATAGCCTGAACTGAGTCTTTTGTGGAAAACTGTGTGTGTGTGTGTGTGTGTGTGTGTGTGTGTGTGTGTGTGTGTGTGTGTGTGTGTGTGTGTGTGTGTGTGTGTGTGCGTGTGTGCATGTGTGTGGGGGCCAGTGGTTCTCAGGCTTTCTAGAAAGAGGGAAGGTGTAACTATCAGTCACCTTTCAGTAAACAAAACTAAACCGGAGAATAAAATCCTGATCCTGAGCTTAGTTTTTTTTATGTTCAAGCTTTGCTAACCATTACCGATCAGCCCTTCCTGTAGCAGTTCCAGTGACTGTAACAGTTCATCCTGCTTGGCCGCTGCCAGCTTCTGACTCTGCTGTGACACCGGCAGGAGGAGATCGGCTGGAGGAAGGAGGCCTCCCACCTGCTGGTGTTTGCCACGGACGACGTGCCGCACCTGGCTCTGGACGGCCGGCTGGGGGGGCTGGTCCAGCCTCACGACGGCCGCTGTCATCTCAACGACCACAATGAGTACAGCGCCTCCACCAAGATGGTGAGACAAATCACCAAATCAAAACGAGAAGCCCCGGAACACCTCAATGACCAAGAGAAACTCGAACACCATCTGAAATTTCTGGTTTTAAGCGCATTTAAAACCAGAAATCAATGACTTTATAATCCTTATAGTGGAGTCCCAGTTTAACTGGGGTTAGGGACCACAGCTACACACAAACAGCTAAAATCTGCAAATACATGAGATCCCCTCTGAAAATACTTATTACTGTCTATTTTATTAGTTCACACACCAAATACACCTTAATATGCATTAATACACAGTGGAAACCATCTTAGTGATACTGTAGCCAATCACTGCCAAGCAAACATAAATGATACTTTTGCTGCTTTGCAAATGGCCGTCAGTATTGTGTCCAGCTGCATTGTGTCGAGGTGTTTCAGCTTCCTGTTTTCTTTCGAATGTTTTAGATAGGCTACACAAAAAATTGATGACGACTGAACCACTGGATGGGGGTCTGCTGTAATGGCATGTGACAGTGATTTAAACACAATGGCTCATGTTTATGATAATGAGATAATTGAAACAGTTTGTGGTTGACCTGTCTCTCTCATTGATGTATTGGACTTCCTCTTTAAGACAGGTTCGTCTGTGTTGACATGTTTCCACCTCACTGACCAACCACACGTTGAGTACGGCAGGACCGGTTACCAATATTAAGGTGTTTGTGTATAAAAAACACAAAACATCCCATCTTGCATCTAAATTTTAAAGTCATTGTAATTAGAAACCAGAGAAGGTTTGTGCCGTGCCTAGATCTGAGTCTTCATCTTGTTGGTCCAAACTCTCGTTTCAACATGAATAATCCTAATTACTGAGTAGAAGGCAATTAATCTCATTCTCTTGCTTTTTGACCTAGAGACATTTTGCCTCTCACCCAGGTTCTGAATATGTTTGGAACTAACAATCTTGTTGTAGTCATAGCAACCATGCTAACAGGGCCATTGAAGTCTCTAATGGGTTGATTAGGCCCCGCCCTCTATTCAGATCAATGTTTGGCTCCTTGTTGCTTGATGATCCAAACATGTACCTGATGACACCATGTGAGTGGTTCTGATCCCGCCCTGCTGAACCACCGCCGGTGGAGACGAGCCAGGACTGCAGGGTAGGCGTCGGAAAGGTGAAATCCACCTCTTCTGTTTAATATTGGTTGGTCGGAGAGGTCAGTTTTCACTGCTGAGTCACTTTCAGACGGAACTAACCAAATGTTCCGTAAGCTTTCAGCACTTCTTCAGAGAAGAAACCTCCCTCGTTTCATTTTAAAAAGTCCAGGTGTCCCAACATGAGACATTAACCAAACAACAACGCAACTTCCTGGGATTACAGCAGAAAGTCTCCAGTTGTCTAGAATCATCAGACCCTACCATAGAAGGTGATGAGTCTACCTCCATAATGCTCTCCCTGACCCGTCTGCTGTTTGTCCTCTAGTGTTCTCTTAACACCTGAAGGCAGAAACAGGACAGCTGGATTTATACTGAGGTTAAACTCCACACAGACAGACTCCGTTTCCGGAGTTCTGACGGCAGCGTTTTGCTCCTGCTCTGTTAGATTTCTGCCTGTAAATCAGATCAGAGACACCAAAGCTTCCAGAGATAATGAACACATCACCTCCTACATCTCAGTGGCGATAACATCTCCACATTAACGTTTATCCTGAGGTCAAAAGTTTACTGCGAGCTTCAGAGCGTTGTCTGATCTGAACAGTAATTCATTGGCAGCACATGTGGATCTAATACCCACAATGCCTCATGATTCTCCCTCTCTGCAGGACTATCCATCCCTCGCTCTGCTTGGAGAGAAACTGGCCGAAAATAACATCTTCCTCATCTTCGCCGTGACCAAACGGCTCTACGTTATTTATAAGGTATGCTTCTTCTCTCTGTGAGCATCCAACAGCATCTTTGTTCTTTCTGATTTGTTTCTATTGATTTCATGTTTTCAGAATTTCACAGCTCTCATACCTGGAACCACAGTGGAGATCCTGGACCAGGACTCGAAGAACGTCATCCAGCTGATCATTACCGCCTACAATGTGAGTGGAGCGAGCCCGGCTTCCTGTTTGTGTTTGTGTGCGTCTGCTCAGGACGCAGCCATCTGATAAGAGGAGAGGGAGGACAGCTGAAGCAGATTCTTCCTCATGAACCTCACTGTTCTGTTAACGGAGCCTGCAGACGACTCAACTACATGTTCTCTACAGCACCTGACAGGAGGGAAAGAATGTTCTAGAAAAGTCCGAGACATTTATTTTCAGACAGCATGAATCTCGTATGATTTGTCTCACCAGCTGTTAAACCCATCAGTATTCACCTGTCTTCTTCAAAGACGCATGAACTTGATTGACATTCCATTCTGCAACAGATATGATGTTGGCTGCAGCTGTCAGATTGATTTTTTTTCTTTTCTTTTTTAGTAAAGACATTGTTGCAGTAATCAATGCAGCTAAAGATAAACACACGGTTGAGTTTCTCCAAATCGTTCTGGGACATTAGTCCTCTAATCCTGAATGTTCAGGTGACAGAAGGCCAACTTTGAAACTGTCTTTATGTAGCTCTGAATGTTCAGGCCAGAGTTCATCACTACTCCCAGATTTCGGACCTGATCTCTAGTTTCTTGCTGTAATAACTGAAGCTGTGTACCAACTCTAGATCATCTTTTTGACTTAGTTTAAGAATACCTTCAACACTGAATTGAACGTCTTAATGTTTCTTTCTGTTTGGAATGCAGGTGCTTTTTGGTTGTCATATTCCAAATCTCAGGAATTCACACCTTGCAAGCTAATAACTCCGTCAGCCTGCTGGAGGGAGTCTCACTCCTGCAGGCGTTCATTCCTTGCACAGATGACTGTGCCAAAAATATTAAAGGTCACAGAGGGTTGGAAGCTATGGCAGAGATTTAAGAAAATCTGGACTTATTGCAGTTGATGTAGTCGTCACCAAATTTCATTATGTGATTTTCCTAATATTCTGCCATCCATTGCAAAAGGCTTTGGTTGGAGCTGTCTGCAAACCCTCAAGGAACTGAAGGAAAGTTGTAAAGAGTGAAATCCTTCACAACGACACAGTTTTCTAGAAAATAACGGCTCAAACTGAAAGCCGCTGATCAGGGAGGAAACTCATAGTCTCTGACAGCCATGGAGATGTTCTGCTTTAGGGCCTCAGGTAACCATTACTTCAGAAATTGATTATTGTATTGATTTATTCTGCCAGATTTTAAAGTGCCACATTTTGCCGATTTTTTTAAATTTTCATACAATATTAGAAACACATGAGAAAATGCAAATACGCAAATAATTCAATTAAGAAAGGAAACATTTTATTGCCTAAGATGCATTAACATAATAACATTACTTTAGCGTCGCTTGATCATTTGTAGCAGATGATGGAACTAAAAACACTAACATGAAAAAATCAGGCTGGACTTGACATCTATACAGACCAGGGATGATCTGCTGATTATTTTATTGATTACCAGATTAATAATTGGAGAGCAAACAGTGCCTACTAGAATATTTGGGTGGGTTTTTTTTGTTTTTTTATGCATAATTTTTTAACTAGATTTTTTTATCTGAAATACATATTTATTGTCCAGTTTTGGCTTACCTACCGCTGTGAGGGGGTGTTCTTTCACTACACTCCAGTTAACGATTAATCGATTACTAAATTAGTTGACGATTATGTCAATAATTCTTCATCACAATTAACTTTTTGAGCCCTAATCTGGATCTTGGTGCCATTGTGAAGGCAGTGATGAGGATCAGTTCCTCTGACAGGCCGTCAGCCTTGTTGGTGATGAAATAAAGCGCTGCGGCTCACGCCGCCATCCGAGAGGAGCTGTAGGAACCCACATGTCAGCAGGACACACACACTGACGCTGCCTCAGTGTGTGTGTCCTGCTGGACTCTGTATTAAATACCTCAGTATCTCCAGTGTTTTTCTCTGAGTGCAGCATGTTCCTCTTCTTCCTGTCTGGGCTCTAAATTGAAGCCAGACTCTCATCTGATTGGGTCTTTATGAAATGCGTTTCATGAAGCAGTGCGTGTGTGCAGCTTCGCCTCATGTTTTCCTGCGTGGGCGTGCAAAACGTTCTCCTCAGCCAGGACAAGCCGCCCTTAGTTTTGACCTCTGATATGTGTCAGAAGCGGGTTCGGTGATCTTTGACACACGGAGGCATTAACATTCCAGCTGCCACGTTGTATCAAGCAGCCTGGGGTCAGTGGCTGCAGCCGCCGCTGCGGCACTGCCTCAGTGCGACGGCGCTCAGGGTCAGAGCAGGGACTCCATGTCTCCTCCATGTGCGTGGGAATGCCTCTCATTTGTTCTGGGTACAGTTCAGCTGCAGCTGCATGCGGCTGTTTGCAACACTCCACTTACAGCCTGCATCCACGCGCAATTCTCATAGTTGTGGTCAAATTGAGTGTAAAAAAACGCATTCCTCATGTTTCTTTTCCGCTCTATTATTCACCCAGAGACACGCAGGCATGAAGGATGGGAGCCATGTTGTCAATGTTCCTCCACTTCCAGAACAGCTGCTCATAGTCCTCTCCTGCTTTAGAAATCATCTTGGACGATACGGCTGAAAAGCAAATCACAACATGTCAGTCCGTATCGATGATTATTGATTAGTTTTTTATATTAAATATCTGAATTACTGCCAAACTTCCGTCTTTTCTGTTTTATCCTAAATTTTCTGTCAAACTCATCTTCTCATTTCACTGCACACTGCCATTTTTTTATTTTGAAGCCCTTTTGACGCTGTGCAAGTTGCTGAATAGGCTGTTGCTAGGTTACCAAAGAGTGAGTTAGTTGATGCCACCCACCTTGCTTGGCTCACTGTGAGAGGTTGAGCCGCGAAAGCCGTTCCTCTGCCTACATCTCCCAGAATGCTGTGTGGTTTTGGATCGGAGTTCAGTGAAGTTATTGAATTCTGTCGGATGTATTATCTATTGATAATTGATTACGTGTCTATCACAATATATTTTATTGATTTATTGCCCAGCTGTTAATCATCTATTTCTAACCTTTTTATTCCTGATTTCTTTTCTTTTTGTATCTGAAGAACATTCGGTCCAAAGTGGAGCTGACTGTGTCGGATCACCCCGAGGACATCAGCCTGTCCTTCACCGCCACCTGCCAGGATGGGAAGCCGCTGCCAGGCTTCAGGAAGTGTGCAGACTTGAAGACTGGAGAAACGGTGAGTCCTTCTCCAAACCTCCCACTCACCCTCTAAATGTTTTATTATGCAGTGAACCACAGAGAAACCTCTGCGAGATCTTCCAGCCTGGCAGTGCTTTCTGCTTTTGGGGTTATGAAAATTTTATCACTGGCTTCCTCTGGTCACCATTAAGACCTAAACCACTCAGACTGCGGCACAGTCCAAGAGAAATCTCCAGTTTAACGACCTGTATCTGGTGAATGCTGCTGCTCTGACGATGAAGCAAACATCATTTCTATTTTTAATTAAACATTACATGCTGATTATAGCTTATCGTTTCCCAAATTACACCTTCTGACCAGCAGATGACGGCTAACTGGCTGGCAGGCTACTGATTTGAGTTCATGATAGTATGGTGTGGTTACAGCTGATTGGTGGCTGATGGTCTAATTTTTACTTTGACTTGAATGACACAATAAAGCCTTGAGGTGTAAAATTTTATTTTCAAATATTCTTTACAGTTTCTGTGTATCTAAAGAGAACACTTCTCTCTGATTGTGCTGTTTCCAGACCTTTTTTTATTGTACCTGTTTCACAACTACTAAACAAGGCTGCAGATAGGGAAGAGGAAAGTATTCAGAGAGTAAATCTTGATTTATTCTAACTTTTTGATTGGTCAGCAGATAAGGTCGAATCACAACAGGAGCAGCTTTGTATGTCATTTAAGTTTTAGAGCCTTAGGCTTAAGCAAATGCCATATAACATGTTTAGTTTTGTGGTAGCGATGTACCAATGTGAATATTTGGGTTGATATTGATATGCACTATAAATATTGCTATTATGGTGACTAATATTTACCAATATTGTATATATTTCACTGCCCATTCAACACCAACCGCACTAGCAGGTTACTCACCACGTTATGTTAGCAGGTTACCAAGTGGTTGGTAACCTGCTAGCATTACATTACTGCTAGCATTACTAACCACACAACGCTAGTAGGTTATGCTAGCAGATTGCTAACTGCACTACAAGGCTAGAAGGTTAATAACTGTGCTGAGCTAACAGGTTACTAACATGCTAGCAGGTTGCTAACCATGCTAGCAGGTTGCTAACCACACTGGGAAATTATTTTGCACTAGCATGCTATTACCTTGACAGTGCTATTAGGTTACTAACCATGCTAGCAGGTTATTAACCTTGTCAAGAGGTTATTGCACACTAGCAAATTCCTAAACACGAAATGCTAGCCAGTTACTAACAGCGCTATGCTAGTGGGTTACTAACTGTGCTAACAGGTTACTGTATGCAGGATTCACCCATCAGTTTCCAAACACCTGTTCTTACCCAGGCTGATCCAACCGGATAGCAATCAGCTATGCCTTCCTGCTAACAATAACCTGAGCAAGCAGGTTATCTGATCAAACCTGTTTGATCTGTGAGTCATTTCCTGCTACACCAGGGCTGGAAAAGAAAGCTTTATGTTACTAAATGTAAAAAACAGAAAAATAAACAATAAAAGTAATCACAGTGAAAAAAACCTGAGTAATTACATTAAAGTTCTTTTTTTGCACATTGTTATAAAAATGCAGATCACTGATGTTTATCTTGTTAAAACAAAACAAAAGAAAGGGAAGGAAATGCCTGAATCAAGGCAGTAAGAAGATCTTCAGTGCTGTTCTCACAGCTCACAGAAACATTTTCATCCACTAGAAATCTTTCTGAATGTTTTGGCTACATTGTTATCTTTCCTTCAGCCTTCAAACTCATAAATCTGTTACTAAGCTAGAATTTCTAAATCTCTTCTATTTCCTGTTGGAACATGCTCACTGTAACCACCTTTCTGATTTCAGTCTGAGCCTTTCTTTAAGCATGACAAACAACTTTCTGCATTCTTAGTAACAAACAACCTGCCACGCCTACCTGTTGAGTGTTCTAAAAAAAAAAAAAAGAAAAGAAAGTATTTCATCTGCATTCAGTATTTTGTCAAATGACAAAGTGTTGCCGTTTGTCAGCTCAGGCTCCATCATGGTATTACCAGAAACTTGCACAATCTGAGTTTCTTCAGGATGAAAAACTGTTAAAAACTCTGCCTTTTAGCCCTAGGTGTTTTTTTTTTTGTTTGTTTGTTTGTTTGTTTTTTTAAACTGAGAAGAAGTCACCAAAATGAGCTTAAACTGATCAGTTTTCACCTATTTTTGCTCCTGTAGCACAGTTTCAATCCTAATGGCTGATCCAGTTCCAAGTAATTAAGTTGTCAGTTATTTTTCTATCAATTTAATTCTATCTGATGTTGCTGGATGATGGAGGGGATGTTCTTAAGCTGTGGTAGTTATTTGATGCAACACCTGTTCTGTATAAATAGCATTTCTACCTGTACTGAAACCCCCATATTTAAAACTTTTGCTCTTGATGTGAAACCATCATACATAGGAGCTTGTAGATGGTGAGATTTTTACTCATAACAGAGACAAAGCATGTTTCTTTGACTGTGTGGAACCTCTTTGTCATTCATCCAAACCAGTTTACACCAGTTTTACTCTGGGGAAGGCCACACAATAAATCACATCACAATTTCCATTGTAATATTATGTTCACAAACAATATCATAGACCTGCTTTCATTCTATATTTGAGAGACTGTAATGCATTTACATTCTGCAGGATAATAATAGTCTTGGTCTGTTGGATGCCCAATGCTGAGATGCTAAAATGGAGAATAAGGAAATCATGATGATGGGGGGAAAAGGGTGAAACGTATCTGTTAATTGCTATCAATTGTTTGATTAAAATGATATGCATATGCAAATTGTAAGCATGCATAAGTATATGTTTAAGAGCTCATTAGGTTTTGAGTACAATAAAATGCCTCACTTATAATAGATGTCCTAAATGCTGCAGTATTTATTCTTTATTAATAGTGGCAGTTTGTCACCATCAGGACGTCGGCTCAGTCAGAGTCTCTGATACAGGCGCACCACTAGAGATGTTTTATATCCCTGCTGGCACCCAGAACCAGAGGGAATAATTGTCCAAACATGCAATGACTCAACTAAAAAAAATGATGAACAAAAGTCTACAAGAAAAACAAATCAGAGCTAAACGACCAGATCTGCCCCAGCATGCTGCCGCTATGAGCAGCTCATTCCTACAGAATTGAACCAAATATAAATGCACTAATAAAAATGTGTTTCTGTTGGCATTTTTTTGATTTGGTAGACTGAGTCTACTCATCACCACAACCAGAACCAGAACATGGGGAAGCAGCATTCAGTTCTAATCTAATCTGGAACAAGCTTCCAGAAAACTCCAAAACTGCAGAAACACTGAGTTCCTTTAAATCTAGACTAAGAGCTGCTTTTGATTCATAACTGAGACATTGATCAACGTATTTGATGTATATTTGCTTGGTGATTTTGATTATGGATTTTGATAAAAATATAATGTTTTGCTTGTTTCATAATTTGTGACTGAATTATGCTTTATGGTGTGAAGCACTGCGAAGTGCCTTGTGGTTTGAATGTGTTATACAGATAAACTTGACTTGAGTCTGCAGACGGGAGTTAAACATCAAATGAAATGTTTTGCTGGCTGTTGGCTGTCAGCTGGGCCGGTGTCAGAGGGGATTGTTGTGCATCTAAAAGGCTTTCATGGTCACTTTTTATTCCGTTCAAGGCTGGGATGAGATTTGAATCTATTGTTGATGCTGAGGAGGGCCAGGCTCTAACATGCAGCCTCACACTGAGGAATCCTCCTCTCTGTCCCTCCACTGGGATGCTTTATTTCCCTGGACTGCTTTGGGATGGGAAAAGCTGGTGAATGAGCCCGAATGATTCAGTCTGGATGAATGGAGAGGGGCTCTCGGGTGATGTCTTTTATCCTGCTGGAGGCCAGTGTTCTCCGTGTTTTCTGAGGAAACGGTGCCGCCGCCTGCTGCTGCATCTCAATGGTGTCCCATAGAAGCGGGCCAGACCGGGCCTGTGAGACCGCCCAGCATGAAGGGAATTGGCCGCTTCGCCCTGGCAGCAGAAGCAGTAATGGCTGCTTTTATTTTAATGCAGATGCTTTTTAGTCAAAGCAAATCTGCATCATTTGAGTTTAGTTGAGTGTTGCTTTGTTTGACCTAATTCTCTAATTTTATAGCAGTTAATTGAATTTAGGGTAGTTATAAGAATTCCATCATTTAAGAGGATGAATCCATGGTAACCCCCCCCCTCCCGCCCCACATGCACACCCATCCCAACCCCTCAGCCTATTCTTATATCACGAGTTTCTTTAACCCAACCACTTCCTGTTACACAGACCCACCTCCAATCTCTCTTTCATTAAACCTCAGAGTAACTTGGATTTCATTCTGGTTCTTTCGGTAGATCAGATCATTAAATTAAAAACACACAGATTTTCTCAGTAAAGTCTCATTACTGTCCCTAACTGTCTTCTTGCCCCCATCAGTGTGTCCCATCCTCTCAGCTCTCTCAATGAGCCACATGATTGTGTGGACCATTCTCCTCCTGACTCACATTTACAGTAAATTTAATTGTGAGCCTTGTTAGCTTGTTAAGCTTCCCGCGTTGGGGCAGAGGGGGTTTCTCTGTGGCATGTGACCAAGTCTCTTCCTCTTCCTGTTCTGATTCAGCTCTGATTGTTTGCTGTTGTTTTCCCCCCAGAAACTGCCCTGAAATTCGCCCGGGCATTTAGATCCTGACATCAGAAAAGATAACCGAGCATTCAGTTACCTGTGTAAAAATAAATAAATAAGAGATCAGCATATAGAATCTGAGAGTCTTTGCTTCAAAGCTTCTGAGCAAAACTGAATTATTGAGAATTTTCTTAGTACGACAATTAATATTGAATTAGAGCAGCTGGTTCACAGACACAGTAGCTTCCATTAACCACAGAATTGTGCAATTTGAAAAAGAAAAATACGGAATCAGCTTCAAAGAATGATATTTTGTATAGTTTATTATTGTTTAGGACTTTTTGTTCACTCTTCTTTGGAGTTGTCCTTGACCTTCTGGCTGAGTTGTTTTTTCCAAATAATTCAAAGTTAAGAAACATGTAACTAAGTCATGAAAGACAAATGAGGCATGCAGCTGAAAGTTACTGAAGAGAGATGTTATGTATGGGAAGGGATGCATAGATATGAATATTTGAGCAGATGAATAATATTGCTGTTGTAGCCTATATTTATTGAAGTTTTGCATATTTCTCTATCCCTTCAACATCGTAAAATGATCAGCATGCTGACTGCTTCTCTGTTTCCGTTAATCATCCCACAATGCTCTGCTGCTTGTCTTCTGTGGCTGTAGTTTGATTTTCATGTCGTTTTGGCCTTAGATAAACGTTTAGTCACAGAGTCAAACTGAAGTGAGCACAGCAAGGCCAAAGGAGTTCATGGTCTGTTCAGAACTTGTTTCTCTGATTGTGGAGTTTTACTTGTTGCCAGTGGGTATAGTAGCATCTCCTGGTCTTACCTGGTCTGCAGCCATCTTCATTTATTTATTTTTTCCCGCTTATGAATAATCTTTCTCAAGGCAGAACAATGAACTCTAAACAGTTTGGAAATGGACTCTATGATCAACAAACACCCCAAACTCCTGCTGTTATAGAGGTGCTCCCAGTCTTTATGTAGCCATGTGTTTGATCAGGTCAGTGTTTTCTGCTCATTAGTCTGTATTTTGGCTTTTGTTTATTAAAAAAAAACACAACTACTTTAATTTACCTCATCTTTAAGTCCTGGTAAACTGTAGATGTGTTTTATGTTTATTTAGTGACAACTAAGCTGGTAGAATTTTTTTTTTTCTACAATAACTTTCAGATTTTCCTCACCTGCAAAAACAAAATAAAAGTAGAAACAGTCTTCCCTAAAAACATGTTCTGTCATATAGAACACACTGAGGTCTGTGGGATTTGTTTACTGCTGTCTGCCACTTCTCTTGACTTTGGAAATAATAAGAAACACTGAATACGTCTACACAGATTCAGATTATAAGATCAATTGTTCCATGTTGACAGACAGTAACCTGATGCCTGGTTGCTTTTTAAGTAAATGCATTTAATAGAAATTCTTTGAGTGACATTATTGACTTTTCTCTGTTTAGAACCTTAAACAGAATATTTCTGTGTTTCCTCTTACTCATTGCTCAGCAGGGTGTGTATAAATAGGCTCTGTGATATGGATATGAACACCCTTTAATTAGAGTTGGACTCTGCTGTTATCTCAGAACTCTGGTTTGGAGCCAGAAACATCTCTGTGCTTTACTGTTATGACTAAAACCGATATCTGGGATGGATGAAACCATTCTCAGGATTTCCTTCCTCGGTGTAATCAGATGGATGTTGGTTGTTTGTCCCAGAGCCACACCAACAGGCCAGGGTCACACAGGGTTCAACCCCCACCTTTCTTTGCTTCTGGCAAAAAAAGGGGAGCGCTTTTTGGCTTTCTGCACGCTATTGACTGTTTGTCCTGTTGGTAGGTGTCCTTTGATGTGAGTGTGGAAGCTCGGAGCTGCCCACCCCGCGGCACCGACCAGACCTTCACCATAAAGCCGGTGGGGTTTAAGGACCGCCTGGAGGTGGCTGTGGACTATCAGTGTGACTGCAGCTGCAGCCGGACGGCGCAGGTCAACAGCAGCCTCTGCAACTCCATTGGTACAGTCACCAAACACACATTACACCCTGGATGACATCACATCCTGCTGCATTACATAACCAGTGACACTGATTTTCACTGAACATAAAACATTTCTGTTAGAGAGGGGGGTAACTGAAGCAATGGGGGGTATGCTACTTAAAGGGGCAGTGTTGTCTAACATCGACTTCTTTGAGCTTTATGTCATATTATAATTTTATTCTCATCAAAAACACACCTAGTGTTGCCTTGGCTACCTTTTTATGCATCCTTTAATCTCCCATGGCAACCATTCAGCTGTGTGAAACACCTGGGTGGACCGAGCTCCACCTCAAACTCCTCCTCAGAGATGCAGCTTTCAGGCTTCTGCCTCAGAGAGGAATCGTCCCCCATTGCTCCCCACTCTGTAATGTAGTGGTTTTTATTTCACGTGTGAAACCCTTTTGAAGTTTTCTATGATTCTCACATTCTCTTCCTACAAAATAATTTATTTTGTAAACATTTCATGCTTAGTTTAATGTTGCGCAGGAAGAATAAATTCTCAAATTTTTTTGTGATTTTAGTTTTACATAATAATCTGTTGGGTGATTACAAAAATACCAAATATGTTCAATTAAAAATAAACAAATTTTTTTTTTACAGGAAACCCCAATTACATAAACCAAGGTTTATTGCTGTTTCCTTTTTCTATAACTGGAATGGTGGGCTGGGATTTTCACAGGAAACTGCTGGATCCCTCCAACAGGAAACAGAAAACTCAGAGGGCCTAAAAATGGGATGAGTCACTAAAACGAACCCACTGAAATGGCACCAACACAACGCCATCAAGATAACTGAGCCAGAACAGACTGAGCATCAGGATGATGAAGGTGACACAGCAGGTTGGAGCTCAGATCAGTCAGGCTGGAGGAAATTATGATGGCGGATAATTTGCAGAAATTTCACAAGATTATATTAAAGTGGAAAAATGTAAAGCTGCATTAAAGCTTTACATTAAAAGCAATAAAAGCTAATTGCTTTTATGAAAAAAAATGTTTTTAAGCTAGAAAATACCACACTTTTATTATTCTAACAGTTGAGCCCAAAATAGTTTTGTTATGAATTCTGTTATGCAGAATCCATATCAGAGATCAGTTTAGGTTCAGTTTGAGAGCTTTAAGGTCAACACTTTCCCCTAAATCTAACATTTTCTTGTACGACCAGAACCCTGCAGTCATGAGTGAACATCAGCTCTTCTTTTGTCTTTGACAGTTTGGATTCTTCTTTTCTTTCCACGTGTTACTTTGTTTCCAGTTCAGAACATTTCCTCCTCTAAATCTGCACCTATAATATCTTAATGTTCCAACTTGTCGCTCAGTGGGGTAGCTTCAGTTTGTGCTGCTTTCTGCAGTGTCTTGTAAAAGTTCTTCCACTTTTTGAAATATTTCGTACTTTGTCACAGTAACATTCTGTTCTGATTGTCCATAAAATTCAAAGTATTTTACTAGTGCTTCATGCGCCACACAACACAGTGCCATAAAAAGAAACTTGTTACTGGCTCCATAAGACTTGAGGGAGAGATCACCTTACAGCAGGTCGGCAATCCTAACACAACTGAAAGCTTTAGGCCAAAGCATAGAATGACTCAGTCAAAGTTTAGACCTTCATTCACTAACAATCTGCGGCAGACCATGGAAATGGACCCTCTCAGATACTCTCCATCTGATCTGACTCAGCTTCTTGCATTTTTAAATGAAAACTGGGCAAAAAGTTCAGTTTGTAGATGTTTGCAGCAGGTATAGACATAAACCAGATGACACGCAGCTGTAACAGACTGAGTCGGTTCTTATTGGTGCTACATTTCAAATTTTATTTGGAAAAACTTATGAAAATAAGCATAACAATTGGGCACTTTCTTGTGTTCCACCAAATAAAATCCCAACAAAATACAATTAATGAAGTTTGTGGTTATAATGTGATAAACTGTCACATACCAAGCTGCTGCTGTAGTGAGCTAACCAGTGTTTTTCACTTCGTCCAGTTGTAGGCAGAGATGTAAAGTAACCTTGTCTTTTTAATAAAAAAAGCACCCAAAGCTGCTTCAGTTAATGGCTGCTTCGACGTGATTATGAAGAGATTCTTAGCTGAAATTCAGAGCTTTTCTTAAACTATTTTTAAACAGCTTTCTCTTCTAACACTTTACAGCTTGGAGGAAAACCCAGTGACTGAGTGGTACTGATGAGTAACAAGGTCTGAGACTAATCAGGAATGTTCTGGTCTGAGGCAGAAACCTTGAAGATTAGGATGCCTCTCAGATAAAAGATAATGTCTAAGAAATAGTCCAGTTATCTTCAAAATTCAGAAAAAAACAAACAAACTACAAAGAAAAGGGTTTTTGCATTTAAGAAGTACTGCACTGACTGCTGATGGAGTGGACCCTGACCAAAGCTTCCACATTGCAGGCATGTATAACTGCGGAACCTGCCGGTGCGAGCCGGGCTACCTGGGCGCCCACTGCGAGTGCCAGGAGGGCGACGCCAGCAGCATGTACCTCAGCGCCTGCCGGGAAGCCGAAGGCAAGCAGGTCTGCAGTGGCCGCGGCGAGTGCAGCTGCAACCAGTGCCTCTGCTACGAGTCCGAGTTCGGGAAGATCTACGGGAGCTTCTGCCAGTGCGACGACTTCTCCTGCGCCAGACACAAAGGCGTCCTCTGCTCAGGTAGGAACGTCTTTTTCCTTTTACCTTTCAAATCTGGCCTGAAGCCGCAGAGCGAGTCTTCATGCGAACATCTCAGTTTATTTCAGGTCTCATGGTGGGAGCATGCTGAAGTAGCTCTGTTATGTTGGTTCTGATTTATTCTCTTTGTAGACTTTTGTTCATAATTTGTTTGGCTGAGTCGCTGCATGTTTGGACAATTTGGTGTGCAAATGGATGGATTTTTGTTACGCTGTGAAACCGTGGCAACAGTTACACATCATTAATGAACTTTGGAGCTCATTAGCATTTCCAAAGTTCAAACAAGACCTGAACTATGACCTGAAATCCCAGAGGAGTTTTAAAAAGAGGCTTCCTGGATGCAGAGCAGAGAGAGGAGGAAGTTGAAATCATTTCCTCCACCAAACACATCCCGTCTCCAGCCTCTCTGCCTGGCTTTCCAACCATACAGCAGGGGTTTATGGAGGAGCAGCAGAAGCAAATGAGCTGGATAAGCAGTTCATGCTAACAACTGATGGCGTCCCCAGGACATGTTACTGTGGGATATTGTCTCTACTGCCCAGTCACTGATCTGTTAGCATGTCGCTACAGTCATACGGCAACTGTCTTCAGATCTCTGTAGAACCTTCCAACCCACAGCATCACATTGTTATAATGTGTAACTGCGGCAACACATCATAACAACCACTTTTTGAAGATACTTTGAGGATGTGACTTGTGACATTTAATTTCCATTTGGGATAAGTTAAGTATTTTTTACTTTAACTGAATTCAGGGTTTGGATTTGTGAAGTGTTGGTGGACTGAGCTGATAAACATCCAGCCCTTCCTCACTACTGTTTGTTTTTGGAACTTCTTCTGTCTGGTAGACATTGTGTGTGTGTGTGTGTGTGTGTGTGTGTGTGTGTGTGTGTGTGTGTGTGTGTGTGAGTATGTGCGTGCGCGCGCGCGTGTGTGTGTGCGTGTATTATTAGGCCAGCCTGCTCTTGATTCCACAGCTTCTTGGTGTGAACTGAGGCTGTAACATTCAGACTGCTGGTTCTGCAGCTGTAAAAACTCTGATGTTCAGGGATTCGTTGTTTTTCCCCAACGGATCTTTAGTAATTTTTAAATAGTTTTCGGTTGATATTTAATGAACCTGTAAAACTCTTGAAGCTCTCTTTCCTAAATTTGTCACATTGCAGCTGAACGGAGATTGATCAACACTGAGTGACTCATAAATATCAATTGGAAGGCAAATTTAAAACCGATTGGCGGTTTTTGAAAAGTTTTTACTAGTAAAATTCTAAAACCCTCATCCATTGCCATGGATTCTTAATTTGATATAGGCCTAGGCTTTGACTGGGCCATGCTCGGGCCTTTGATGATCCTTTGATGTGGATCATTCCATTTTAGTGTTTGTTCACTAATGTTTTCTAAACATTAGTTTAAACATTAGCCTAAACATTAGGCCAGAAAGGGATTGGCTGAGAATGCCATTAGCCAGAAAATGCATGTTCTGATCCTAACCCAAAGATCTCATCCTCTGATTGGCTGTCATCGCTCATGCCCACAGAGCAGCACAAGTTGTGTGAAAAGGGCTGCTTGGCTCAGAGGATCTGTACGGGGACACGCAAAGCCTTTTGTGCTCCCAGAACATCGGGTCCAAAACCGCGGTGAGAGACCTCCTGGCTCGTCTCCCCGCCAATGGTGGCTCCTGTCAAACCACAGAGGGCCCTTTGTGGCAGCGGGGCCGGCTCTGGCTGGATCCCAACGCCCAGTGCAGGCCTGTATCTGTCAGGCAGACAGTAGCTGGGTTTTCATTACAAACGTGTGCAAAGCTTTGACGATGCTCTGCTAGTGACGAAAAACAACTTCGCAAATGCAGTGTTTGCATTAAATAAGAAACAATTAAAATCACACGTGAATAAATTTGTAAGTCATTAAGTTTTTAATGACTTACGCAATAAGTCATTAAAAACATGAGGCGCCATCATGTTCTTACAGTGGTAAGAAGATGTCTTACCACTTCCTGTCTTCTTCTTCTTTGTCTTTTCCTCCAGTAGTAGCATCCAGTTGTTGATCATGTGAATTGTGTGTTGTGAACAAAGTGCTGTGCTGTGTTATGAAAAAAGTCTTTCCATTGCAATTTTGTGAAATACAGTAATTTTGATACTGTAAAAAAATTAACTCTTCCTAGCTACAAGCTATCAAGCGCAATTTTAGGGTAATTGAAATTGAAAAAGCAGCTAAGTCCAAACTCAACTTTTGACAAATTTTGCGATGCACATGGTCCAAAGAAGCGCTTTGCAGCTGTATATGTCCTGAAGTAGCTGATGTAGCTTGAAAAACAAGTGTCGCAAAAACACCAATTTTGCTCTTGCTGAAAACCAATCTGGATATGGCACCAAAAAATGGCACAAAAAACGTGAGATTTTACAAAATTGGCACGCTTCCTTTAATTAAATATTTTTATAATTCCAAATTGCACAATTTCTAACTAGCTGTATTCCCAGTGCAAATTTGTGCCAAAACCTTGTTGATGGTCTGCTAATGTCGAAAAACCAGAATTTCTCATTTGTGGTTTTTCCATGATTTTAAGCTTGTTCAAGACACTGAAAGACACTGAAAGGCATATCCCACCATCATCCCCCAACTACTTCCTGTCACTTTCTTCTTTGTCTTTTCCACCAGTGGTAACATCCGGTTGTTGATCATGTGACTCATATGATGTCTGTTTTCATGCAGTTTTGTGAAAAACCATCTCAGCCTTTTTCAAAAACTTTTTAGCACAAAAACGTGAGTCTTTTTTTAATTGCCGTGTTTCCTTTACGCAAATTTATTTTCCTAAATCCGAATCGCACAATTTGATGGTTAATAGAAACACAGCTATAGATGCAGACGGACTGTTTCTACCAATCACCCGTTTAACATTTACAGTCCTGTAACTTCTCTGTCCTCACTCTGTGCAGCTCAGTGACTCCCTCTACACCCACTACGCCATCTTGTTCATTTTAGAGGACCTTCCCTGTCTAAACCGCACTGTAAAACAAATTCAGTAAAACTATTAAAGTGTGAGTAAAGCCCTACACCTTGCAGGAATCTCTCATAAACTGGATTGGATCCACCTGGATGGGATCCGCTGCTCAGTCGGAGTCTGTGTGGGAACATTTGCTGCCTGGTGAAGGACCTGAAGCTCCTGGAGCTGATGTTAGCAAGCACCTTCTCCTCTGTAGAACCCTGACTCAGAGGTCAGAGGTCAAGTTTTAAAATGTCACGGTATTGGAGATGAAGCGATCAGAACACTGTGGCTGATTTTTGGTCTCTGGGTTTTTCAAGCTTTGACTTTAACTTTGGTTTAGTTATGAATAACTATTAAGTGCCAAAGGTAATGATTTAACGGAGGATGGAGGTATTATGAGAAATCAACTTTTTTTCAGCTTTGTATCATGTTAGAATATTATTCCCTCATCATAAACATACCTGGAGTGTTGCTTTGATTCTTGTATGCATGTTTGAAGAATCCTTGAGCTTCTTAAAGAGACAGAGGCCCAATTTCAAGGTGCTAAATTAGAGTGAATTTTCCTTTTCAGTCATCATTGATATACAGTATATAGTAGAGCATTTTAATAACAACTGAAGATAACATAGTTACTTGATTGTGCTATGAAATGGCACTAAGTGCCTGGAACAGACACAATAAAATAATTATAATTCATCACATTTCAATTATATATATATATATATATATATATATATATATATATATATATATATAACGTTGATTC